>CM035132.1:114558146-114788146 GCA_020205605.1 Panax ginseng
AACTTAATCACCATTTATGACCTTTATATGAGTCCCTAGTATACATATCTTGAAATCAAACCTTCACAACTTACTTAGAGTTTTCATAAAACAAGCATGATTCTTGTCTGGTCATAGCTTTGAAGTAGCAGCAATTGCCACCTCAAGTCCAGAGGCAGACAAGTTCTGCATTAGCAGAAATAGAATCTATGCTCCTAAATACTTTACATAAACCTCATAAATGTTAAATCATCTAAAATCAACATCTTCTTTAATTCCACTTCATCGATTACTATTTTCTTTAAAAATTTAGATATCAAACTTCATGTTTTAATCTCTATTTTCTCAACTATAAAATCTCATTTATAGCATTTCTTTCTACCAATAACACAAAATTCAAATATAACACATATATACATTCCTTTAATCTTCACTTCTTGCCGTGTATCAAATTACTTAATAATTCTCTAACCAATGTAAAGGTATACCGATTTCTTCACTCGTCAACAACATACATATATACAAGTCTAAACCTAGCACACATCGATTCTTTAATAGTATTAAATATAATATACTGAGTGGTTTCCGACAAACAACCAACAAATTAGTTTTTGTCTCATCTACACTATTTTCATAGTGAGTTAGATCGGTTACTAATTCGTATATACCTCCGCTCTCTGAAGGAATCGTTTAGCCCAGCTCCTATTGTTGACTTATGTCACACTCCATGTTTTGATGATGACCATATTTGTTCACTAACCATGTTATATAACATTTCAGGAACATCAAGGAAGAAGGTCCAAAGTCAAGAAGTCTTTGAAGAAAGAAAAACTAATTTGAGTCCTAGGAATATATGTAAGATCTTAGCATTTATTACTTTCAAAAATAAGGCTCTAGGACATGTGCATTACATATATATACTTGCATTCATATTTGATGTTACATGTTAATTAACTAGCTCATAATATGCATGGCCAGAATTGCTCACGTAAGGAATCAAATCTTGTTAAATAGTTATATTCGGTAGAGCAAGAAATGGGGTAATCATATTACCAGAAGTCTTGCTTCATAATATTATCCCACGAGTCAAGGGATATAATTGGGTGTCCGAATATAAGGTAAGATATATAGACACAGGTCAAAAGATATAGTATGGTAAGCTCAAAACACGACATCATAGATCATGCCTCATCATGCTGCACAAATTATGCGTCATAAATCAAGGGTTGTAAATCTAGGAAATTATTTAAGGTAACGAGTTGATTGCATAAATTACCATATGTTGCATACTCATAGCAGAAATCATGTGCCATAATCTCGTCTCACGATTTGAGCAACTTAATTGGTTAATTCTAACGGACCAATGCATGTTAAGATATATGGAAACATGCCAGCAAATGTTTATGGGCATATAAGGTAATAAATTCTGGCTTTGTAATTGGGACTGTAAGTAATCTGCGTCAAGCCTTTCTCCCATGCAATGGAAATCAATTAAGCCTTAAATACTGATGGCGTGATTATTCAGAAAATAGAATCTTTGTGATTGAAATCAAGCTGAGTAGATCATGATTGATTTAGAATGGCAAGATTTGTGCAAAATGTTTTAATCAGCATATCACAGCAGCAAACCTTGCAACGGTAATATCCTGGAAGTGGTCTATATAAACTGAGCTCTTTAACATACTTACACACGAAAAACATACACAGTAATTTATCGCATACAAGCTACGAAATTTTTTTTCACTGAGACAGACATTGATTGCATTAAGAACAGAATTGCAACTACGAAAAACGTATAGAAAATACTCTGGTAATATTCTTCTTGCATATCATTTCATTTCATACTAGAGCCTTAAGTTGGTGAGCGATACATTGCTTGATCATTAGACCTCTAGTGTGTATCTTATATTTTGATATCTCAATCAATACTTTATTGTGATTAATCCTGTTTGAATTGATAACTCATTACAGTCAAGTTTGGGGAAAGCATAGGTGCTTAAGAGTGCATAGGTGCACAAGGAATAAAGGTGTTCTAATGGCTAGAACTTGTATTGTAATTGAAAGAGTTAATAAAAGTGGGTCTCCAATACTAGTTGGTATTGGACGTGGATTAGGCTACTATTCTAGAGGGTAGTAATTGAACCACGTAAAAATTTTGATGTTTGTGTGATTGCTTGACTATCTTCTTATTCATCCAATAGCCTGCATTCTATTCATATAAGTAAACTAGTTATCTCAATAATATCCTGATTTGGTAATCCAGCTTGCTGCATTAAACATCCAAAGGACTTTTTATAAGAAATAAAAATTGGACATAGTTTGTGCCTACACTTATTCAACCCCCCTTCTAAGTGTGCCTATTTAAATTTCATTTGGTATCAGAGCTTGGCTCTATTTATCTTGGTCTTAAAGGTGACTTGTAGGGAAAGATTCTGATATGGCACAACTCGGAAGCGCTCATCACGAAGGTTAATCAACAAACCGACCTCCACTACTCTTTGGAACTGAGAACTATAACTTCTGGAAATTTCGGATGAGGATATATCTTAAGCGAGACCCATGGGAATGGTGGGTAGTAGAGAATGGACCAGTAATCCCAAGGAAATACGCAACACGACTCTCAATGAGAAGAATAGTGTGTGCAAAGATGAAGAGAAAGACTTTATAGAGTATAAGAAGGCTTACAATGGGCTGCCAAGGTAGGCTTCTATGACTCTAGATGGATAAACACTCAGCTCCCGCTGGTAAAATATAGCTATATGTGAGCTAACAGGTGTTTAAAATGAGAAAACACTCAATATGGGGTGTGTACAGAGCAAATTGGACATGGCTTCCTCGCCACTTTTTTTCTTACAAATGGCCACCCGTAGCTCTATATTTATAGAGCTGGTGGCCGTAGGTGTATCTGCGGTAACCGTAGATGTACCTGCTGCTGCCGGGGTGCCCCGGGCTCTGTGGATCTCGTCAACTCGAAGTACGTGTACTCATGCATTGTGATGTCCACTCCAACTTGCTGAACTTCAATCTAAGAATCCGAATGAGGTGTACAAGACCTTCTTCGAACCGCTTTTGTCGAGAGTTACACAATGACATAGGATTAGAGGTTGTACGAAGTCAGGAAGAGGGGACCATGCCCATTGTCTTCAAGCTTCAAATTCTATCTGGTGTGCTCGGGATTGGAACTCCTTGGCTCTCGTGGGACATTGTTGTGTAGAAATGTATGTATGAAGGGTTGAGACGGCGCGTTGGGGGTTGAGGTGGCAAGATGGAAATGTTGCCCCTCACCGGGGTTATCTCCTATTTGGGCTGATAGCAGACGTTGCTCAGGGTTATCTCTGAGATTGGACTGCTGCAAGTGTTTGAATTCTGCAGGGTCATCTGTAAGTATACATGTCTTCCCGGTGTTATCTCCGGGTCTTTAGAATGAGTCCCTCGGCAGGAGGTCTGAGATTGAAGCTGATTGTATGCATTTGAATCAAACATTTTTGGGGTTATCACTAGAACTTCAATGGCATTCCTTGGGGTTATTTCCAAGGACAAAACTCGGGGTTTATCTCCAAGGTTGGAACTGATATTCTCGGTGTCTGTTCCGAGGTTGAGACTGAACTTCCGGTGGTATCCGGAATAGATGTGAGCTGTCTTCTAGGGTTATCTCTGAAAGACGAATCTGCCCTCCTCCAATGTCAGTAACAGGTGTGCAAAAAATTTCGAGTGGCTACAGATGCCCCTCTTTATCATATTCATGCAATTCAAGGCATTGATAGGATAAAGAATCCTAGACATTTGAAATGCAAACAAGATAAACATGATGCTATGTGCAGCAACATGATGCAAATGTATGATGCATGATGGAATGCTTGCTAGTCCCCCATTAATCTTACTGGGATGACAATCAGTGATGGCTCGGACATGCGATCCAAGTCTTCCAGGATGTGGACGTTGGGGCTATCACCAAAGTCCTAAATCCTTGATACAGACTTTACTATGAAGATGTGTCTCTCATATGCAAGAGATCTGTTGGGATAAAGCTTTGTCTGTTTGAGGATGTGTATAACATATTAATTCATCGGTCCTCTACGATGATGACGATCTTCTCTGGTTTGTGTCACCAGCATATACCACGATCTAGTTGGAGTTATTGCCAGCAATATGTATTATCGAAGTGTCGCCTAACCTTCACCGATGTGTGTATCCTTTGGATAGATCCTCGTTGGGTGAACTATCAGGTACGCTTGACCTTCATTGATGTGTGTATCAATGGTTGCATTGCGTTGTGACCCCCACCGAGGAAGGTTGTGGATAAGTGCACTGATGGATGAGATAATCGAATGGCATCCAATACTTTGATGGTTTTACTTGCCATCGGTTGAAATGATGTTAAGGCTGGTTGACCTTCATTGACTTGTACATCAATGGCTAAAGTGCGTTGTGACCCCCGCCGGGGATCATGTCAATGGATGATAATGCATTGTAACCCCCGCCAGGGATCATGTCTATGTATGACAAGGCATTGTAATCACCACCAGGGATACGTGGATGAATGAAATCTTCGCTGTGACCCCCGTCAGGGATACTTTATCAACGATTGAAATTGGCATTGTGACCCCCGTCGGGGAAGGTTTAAGGGCTATGACCCTGCACTTACTACATTGGACCTTTATGAGGTATTGCCGAGCATGATTTCTAAAAGTTGAGGTCACTGGTATAGTATACCTTGTATTCAAATGAATACCAATGAGTGATATGTGGAGCCAGAGTTTTGGCCTATGAAAACCAGGATTCCAGGCTATTCCGCTCAATCGCGTAGCATTTTTATTCCTGATTTGGCCTTTTTAGCTTACGAAACCTCCTTTGCAACTCGAACTGAACTGAGACGGAGGGGTGGGACCGATGTATGGGTGCCACAGGTACACCTGTGGCCAACCATGACTATGTAAAGGCTGCATGTTGCTTTTATAAGTCACATTCAAGTAGCGTTGCAAAGGAAATCCGAGAGCTCTTCTTCAGACCTACTGAGTTTGGGCTACTTTCAGCAAATTCTGCTACTCTACAAGTGTTCTACACTATCCTGGTAACGTATGCATGTATTCTTTTCCAGTTTCTATCCATTGGAATATGATTTATCACATTAAATGCATCTAGACACATAGTAGTGAATATACATACTGATATAACTTTATAAAAAATATTCAACACAGTAAATGTTAGTATTAAACCATACTGAACATAATGATGTGAAAAATTTTGATTTTTGAAACAGTCAAATTGGCACCTTTTACTGTCATTTCATATCCTATTTGAGGATAAATGAGTAAAGGTAGAAAAGCAAAATAATCTTGGTAATTAGACTACACTTACAGATTTTTTACTATGATGTATTAATGCATGTAGGATGTATATGACTGTGGGTAGGTGTGCTACTGAATGGCCACCTAGTAATGCCTATATGCATGTGGATAGTCCTATTTACATAGGGGACTATGGCAAAATTTTCCAAAATGTAGGCATTGGGTAGTCATGCATTTTTAACTCTACTATAGATGTATGTTAAAATAATGCATACATACATGTAGTCATAAAATGCATTTTGAAAAGCTCCAGGTTAAACATTACCACACCCTTTCTGAGGTGATTTGGAGACTTGTTGTCCAGATATTATGGATCTGGATCAGCTGAGTAGTTTTCGCAGGACCACTTCTGGTGTACGGAGAAGGGCTTTTGAAGTGCCACGACCCCGTTCTATTAGACAACCTCATCGTTTGGTGGAGGCGGTGATACGTCCTATCTAGGTTGAAGTGCCAGATGTAGAGGATGAGGAGGAGGATGTACTGGGTTGAGGTTCTGCCCACCATTTGCGTGTTCCCGTGAGGGATTTGCGTGCATTCAAGTGGCAAACCTAGAGCTCCTGGGTGATTTGAGTTGACACCCTTCAGTTTACCTGCACGTAAATGAGGTATAAAGTTAGATCTTAATCTTCTTTTTTTCCTATTGATGAGGATTAAAGGGTTCTGATGTTAATCTGTATTTGATGTAGGTTCCCGACTTTACACAGCCTCGAGGGAATTGGTTTAGCATCCACTCTATGTATCAGGCTTTTCACGATGACTATAGAGCGATTGTACATGGTTGGGGATTCGAGACGTTCTTTTCCATTCTTCCCCGTCATTGTCCCTGGGGTTACCTCAGGGCATTATCTGAGCGCTGGTTTCACCAGACTCAGTCACTCCATTTCCTGGACTATGAGGTGATGATGACACCGATGGATTGACGGTTTATTATAGGTATGGAGTTTGGAGGGGCACCAGTGCCTTGTACGACGGATATCACCCCTAGTGCCGTCAAATCCTTGCTAGGAGTTCCAGACAGAGCGCTCAAGGGCGGGACTATACGTACATGTCCTTTGAGCGTAGATGCTATGAGCGAGCTATTGAGTGAGCCCATACCTGATGATGTGAGAGTCATGGATCGCATTTTTCGGCAATTGTTCCTGATAATCATTAAGGACTGCTTCATAGTAGATAACTCTTCTATGGTGTCCTTCGCTTTGATCAGGTTTGGTTAGGATTCTACCCGTTTTTGCTGATGAGTATTTCTCTTGTCTTTTCCCATGTACAGGTTAAGAGTGTTGACTGACAGCAGATGTTGCCTTTGTGTTGGAAGTTTTGGGCCTGTGAGAGGCTTCCATGTTTGCATCCTATGAGTGTGCTAGGTTTAGATACCTACCCACGAGGACGGAGATGGCATCATTCCATACTGGCGGAGGTCCCTGTTGTAGAGGGTTTTACTCATTACCGCCTACAGCTGGAGTTATTGACAGCGGATGTCTTCACATGGGTTCCCTATTCTGGGGAGAACTTGAGTGTTGGATTTGAGGATGGGTACCCGACTGGAGTTAAGTACGTGATTTCCACCCATAGGATTCCTCTCTTTACAGATGGAGGATGGGAGCTTTACTTAGGAGAGCGTGCTATTAGGAGCACTACATGAGAGATTTATATGCCGATCTTGCCTCCTGCCAGGCTTTACTAGCCAGTTTCGCAGTCACCCGTCATTGATATCCCATTGTTGCGTGTTGACGGTTTCACGCTGTCAAAGGGTCCCTGCATTCAGGAGATGTTCCAGCATTGGTGGTTCCCTTGTACCATTGGAGCCTAGACCTGAGTCACATAGTTTATGGGGGATATGGTTCCAGGATCCATGATGATGATAGATTGGCTAGCCTGTGTCCGAGATCCAACTCATTTGACACAGATTAACAGTTTGACCTGGCAGTTGGACCGGACACATTTCTTTATTCGACACTTGGGTAGAGATCCTTCAGAGGAAGATACTTTTGATCCTTCCAACTCTGGCGCTGGCCCCTCAGGTGACCCATATGGCTTTTCCGGTGCAGATCCTCCCTTATATAGGCTTGACATCCCTATGTATAGAGATCCGGTTACTCAGGAGGAGTTACATCATATGGTTCATCTTCGCCTTCGCCTTGCCCTTGTCTTTGCTTGAACCTTAGGTCCGCTCGATCTTAGCTGTATTCATATGGTTCAAGCAAGAGTGAACATGACTAGCTCAGTAAGTACTATAATTCTAATAAACAACATGCTTGAAACATAGAACTCATATATCTTCGGTAACTGAACAATAGTTACGAAGTACTATTGATAAATCAAAATAGCACTTCTTTTCATTCAAAACGTTTTCAACAATAATATTCAGTAGAATATCAACTATGGCTCAAGACTATGAGCAATTCATAATTTCTTTTGAAAATGACAATCCGACACTAAGTCCGTAAGTCCGGCATAGCTTACTAGCACTTTTGGGTGATCAGCCCATAGTACTCTATGTTGATCAACACTACATTCATTAAACGTGTATACATTTAAGTTGTGGCAACCTCACGTGCCTGTCGTTAAATGACAAAAACATTTTAGCGTACTCGGTCTTCGATTGAAAACCATACCAATATAACTCGGTAAACATTAATCATGCTTGACAGATTCATAATATAAGTCTAGCCGAGAGAATTGGCTTTGACTTCATCGTTAAAAACATCATGCAAAAGATTACATGAATTACACAGCTTGTCCAGACTAAACTGGAACAAGGGTTAGAATACTTACCTTTAGCGTTTGCTTACTGATTATCACACGTACACTTTAAGTCTCTAAGTCTCTACAATACATGATCATATAACGTACCACATTAGGTTATATATCATCAAGTATGTATACTATTATATCTTACCCTTCATCTCAATCTAAATCTTGATTTAGATCTGTTATTATGGTTCCGGCTTTTCATTACATCATTCTCATTACGTTCACTTTCAATTGATTATTAACTCTTAATCATCATACAATTAAGTGTCTAACAATGCCTTAACAATGTTATGCTAATACCTTAGTTCATTAATAATGGGTTCTCTTTCATTCTATATCTGTAATCATTCTTTATTGTCCACTTCCTAGGGTTGGCGCTGCGGTGCTACCCATTGCTCTTCAACTCGCGTTGCGGCGCGAGTTAGCAATTCCTGACATCCGAGACTGGCGCTACGGTGCCACACTTAACTAATCATCTCGCGCTGCGGCGTGAGTTAGCAGAGTGTGCTTTCAGACACTGTAACTGCATTGCACATGGGCGCCACTCATTTGGTTCAGTCAGGTTAGCCATAGCGCCACTGTTGGGCTTTTAAGACATGAAAACGACAAATAAAATTAAAATTTTAAAGAAATTTCCAAAACCCTAAAAACAGGATCCATGCTAAAATCAATTAATTCAGAGGTTTAGAGATTATACCGGATATAAACAAAAACGAGAATCAAACCGATCATACTCGAATCTCCAACTTAATACAAACCGATTGCGCCTCTACCAGATTCATCCACGAACGCCGCATCGAACCACGTCAACGATTCGCAATAAGAAGGACTTCACATGTACTAGCCACCAAAAGGAATGGATTTTCAAAGCTGTTTTTCTCTAGTCTCTATCTAAGAGCTGCTAGGGTTTTTCAAATATGATATCTTACCCTAAGTAGTGCTATATATCATATATATAGTAGTTAAAAGGAATTAATCAAATCAAAACCTAATTTTATAAAATCCGAATTTATATATATATATCTCTTAATTAAGTCTTACTTAATTAATATACATATATATAAATTATCCTTTTAATTTAAATTGTGATTTAAATACTATTAATCATATTAATATATTTAAATCCTTAAAATTTAAATTAATTCCCTTTTAAATAACGTTCTATGTGTGTGACCCTATATAGGTTATTATTACGTTGGAAATAATTTTAAAATCATATTATAAAATTATAAAAAATGAGCTGCATCTAGTAATGCATCATCGCTACCCAAGTAATAATAATATCGATGATTCGATGCAACCTTTTCGTGACCAATGTTTCAATGTAATTTAATCCTTTTAACCTTAATATCCTAGATTAAACTCAAGTTATGGAATGTGTCATACTCTTCATAATTTAATCTGAGTTTTCTTGATCAATGAGTAGACTATATGAAACAAATCACTATTTGAGCATGGCCATGAATTTCATAGTCCTACTCAATCAAGAGGCCTATGGATATCACCCATAATATATAGGATGGTTAAATTCCATCTAGATCACTCATATTTCTCACACGATTAATGATGAACCCAATAATCACCTTTATAGTCCACCCTATTAAAGGTGACATTTGATGATATCAAAGTACATAAATTCTCGTGTAGTAATATAGCGATTTCGTGTGGGAGGACCATTACATCATTGTCACTATGAGAATTGCTAATGACACTTCACATAATGCTCCATATAGAATCCTCATGGTGGTGGGTCCATCCAAAGACATCGTTTCTAACATGTACCTATGCATTGACTTAATATCTCATATATTTATGACCAATGAGATTTGGTCATCAGTCAATCCACATACTAGTCTCAATGCATCATTGTTGTCCCATCAACAATGATACTCGACTAGGGACATTTAAGAACACTGATACTAATGGTAATATATAATCTCATGTTCAAGTCACATACTTGAAACTATATAATTTGTATCATTATTCTAAGGAATTTTATTATGTTAACAATTATATTATGCAGTAAATAAAACCATAATAAAATCATATATTTATTCAATCAAATACATTATCAAAACGTTAAGCAATTATATCAAATAATTGGCCTCTAGGGCATAAACTCTAACAGCCAACTCTGTGCCTTAGAGAAAATTTGCAGCTTTTATAAATTCGACGAAACTCCCGGACGCATAATTTCTTCTTTATAAGTCCGAATTGGCTTGTTCAAAAGCCTACAGTTCACAAATTACATACTCTAAGCGTTCATGCAAGAATTTTATCTATTTGACTTCGTTTGCTAAAATTTCACCTATTAGTTCATTTTTACCAAAAACGATAAATGTTCATGAATGTTCAATGCTCGTTTCTTCGTTCTAAGTCGGAATTCGGTCATTTTTGAGTCTGCAACTCTATAATGCCAAATATGACTTGTCTCCATCGAAAACCAACATTTTCGACTTCAAATACAAAATACAACTTCCATTCCGAGAATTTCATAAATTCGACGATAATCGTCCAATCGTGTGAATTCCGGCATAACTACATTTTTAATGATTCTAAATGGATTTTAATCAATATATGAACATTACAAGTTACTTATTACACCAACTTATTCACAAATTAGGTTTTGACTTATTCTCATAAGTCAATAACTTATTTAACTTATGAACTACAATTTCTCATGCTTATGACTTAATATGAACTTAAGTCCATCAATAAATGTTCTCATACTATATTGAATATACTAACATCATATGACAAACATATGAAAAGTTTCTTCATAAGCTTATCAACTTATTTATGTTCAAGTTGCTTATTCAACTTATTCGGCTCAAGTTCATTCATCAATGACTTATTACATGTTCTTATCATACACTCCCACTTCTCTATCAATCCTGTCATAGAAGAGATAAAGATAATAGACATGTGTCTTACCCTTGAAGACTATTACTTCACTTCACTTTGGAAAAAAAATCTAGCAAAGGTTGAAATGGCTTATAAGTGCTTATGTGGCTTATTCTTTCTACCAAATTAGTTGTTTAATCTTGAGAGGAAATTGTTGGATGAAATAACAACCAACAAATGAAATGAGGCTTGGTATTTATAGGCAATCCAAAGTTAGGGTAGAATGGTGAATTAGGCCATCCCACCTCCTTTAATCCACCTCCTTAATAACCTCCTCACTTTCCACCTCTTTACTATTCATTACTTTTCTAGCACAACACTTGCTCATCACATAATTTGTTTACCCATCAAGACTACCCACTTTACACATGGTTTGCACCATGGATCATGTCCAATTCATTGGGCTTGCTAATTTATCTAGCTAATTCCTTATTGGGCTTATGCTACAATAGATTGGACTCATGACTTATCAAACACTTGGGCTTGAGTATCACATTCTATTCGACTTCTACCATTAAACTAATAATCCTACAAGTCCATTACCTTTAATTAAACAACTTAACGTATATACACCACGTATAATTCTCGTATGCTAGCTCGTATATTAATTCGTAATATACGTTATTTCATTCTTCATACATCATAGTATAATACCTCGTATTATACTTACGTTCATTACTTTGTACAATGCTTACACATCATACGATCACAACTTCTTTTCCTTAACGCTTAATAAACCTATCATTACCAAATTAGGTCCGCATGCGAAATATTACATTTTTCATACTTAGATTATTATTACATAATCAATATCACCTTGATATTATAACGTTACATATTTCTCGGAAGTTCAAAAATAATTCTCGAGCAGAAATTGATGAATAGTGTTTTTCAAAAAATTTCTCGGAAAGCTTTTATTTTTGTCTTAGAAATTCAAACACTTTAATTCATTCACGTAGTTAAAATACTACGACATTACGACGTTTCTAGGTTATAGAACGACATTCATCTTATCAACACGTAATAATAATAAATAATAATATTTTATTCATTATTAAAAGTATTTACAAAGGTTTGATTTTCCGTATGCTACTCTCTCTCCCTTTATAAGGATTACGTCCCCGAATCTCGCTTATATATAAAAAATTACACAAATAGTTGATGGTAATTCTTTTTCATCATTTCTTCTAACTCCCACGTTGCTTCTTCTGCATCGTGGTTCTTCCATATCACCTTCACGGAAGGTATGACTTTATTCTGCAGAACTTGTTCTTTTCTATCAACAATTTGAATCGGGTTTCTTCGTATGTTAAGTCCTTCTCGATATGAATAGGTTCATACTCTATCACGTGCTTATAATTTGGCTTATAAGGACGTAACACGGATACGTGAAATATATTATGTATTCGTTCTAGGTCTGGAGGTAATGCTATCATATAAGCTACCTCACCTACCCGTTTTAATATCTCAAAAGGTCCTATGAACCTCGGACTTAACTTTCCCTTCTTCCCAAAACGTATCTTTCCTTTCTAGGGAGATACTTTTAGGAATACATACGAACCTACTTCAAACTCTCGATTCTTTCTGTGCGAATCCATAAACTTTTTCTGTCTGTCTTGAGCTGCTAGAAGAAGCATTTGTATCACCTTGACAATGTCCGCTGTCTGTTGCACCAATTCTAGTCCCAACATTCGGCGTTCTCCTACCTCATCCCAATACAGTGGCGTTCTGTATTTTCTCCCATATAAAGCTTCGTAAGGCGGCATACCTATGCTTGCATGATAACTATTACTATACGCAAACTCCACTAATAGTAGATGATCATCCCAACTACCCTTGAAATCCATGACGCAAGATCTTAACATATCTTCTAACGTCTGAATTATCCTCTCGCTCTGTCCATCCGTTTGTGGATGATACGTCGTACTCAGCTTCAACTGCGTTCCCAACTGCTCATGTAGACTCCTCCAAAAATTCGATGTGAATCGTGGATCACGATCTGACACAACCGATACTGGTACTCCATGTCTGGAGATTATTTCCTTAATATAGAGTCTAGCTAACTGATCTAAGTTATACTTGACCCTAATTGGTAAAAAGTGAGCCGACTTCGTCAATCGGTCTACTATTACCCAAATCGTATCATAACCCTTTGTTATAGTTGGAAGTCCTACCACAAAATCCATGGTGATATTCTCCCACTTCCACTCCAGAATTTCCAATGACTGTAACAAGCCACTTGGTCGTTGATGTTCGGCCTTAACTTTCTGGCAAGTTAAGCACCTACTCACATACTCCGCTATTTCTTTCATCATGTTCCGCCACCAAAAACTCTGTCAAAGGTCTTGATACATCTTAGTACTACCAGGATGAATCGAAAACCTCAAACTATGAGCGTCTTGCAATACCTGTTCCTTTAATTCCATCTCATTCAGAACCCAAATTCTTCCTTCAAATCTCAATAATCCCTCATTATCAAGACTGTTCTTACTATCTTTTTCATTGGCCAGCCGCTCCTTCATCCGGTCACACTCATCAGTTTTGAGTTGTACCTCCTTAACTCTCTCTACGATGGTAGATTGCATCTCCGTCATAAACAACATTTGTCATACTTCACTTGGCAGCTTCACTTCCAACTCCATCCTAGCCATCTCTGGTATTAACTCAGTTTGAGCCGTTAACAAAGACAACTTTTCCCGACACTTCCTGCTTAAGGCTTCGGCAACTACATTGGCTTTCCCAGGGTGATACAGGATTTCACAGTTTTAATCCTTTATCAACTCCAGCCATCTCCTCTGCCTCATATTCAACTCCTTCTATGTGAAGATATATTTCAGACTCTTGTGGTCCGTGTATATCTCATATTTTTCTCCATAAAGATAATGTCTCCATATCTTTAGAGCAAAATCATCAAGCGCCAGATTGCATCATGAGTACGGTAAACTTTCTCATAATCCTTCAATCGCCTAGATGCATACACAATGACCTTGCCATGTCGCATGAGCACGTTAATCAAGTCCTCAGATGCGCGAAGCATCGCTATAAACTACAAAATTTCCGTGTCATTTGAGCAATGACAAAATAGGCACTTCACTCAACCTCTTCTTGCTTCTTGAAAATCGTCTTCACACTTGTCACCCAAGCGCATTTCACTGTCTTCCTCGCAAGTTAGTCAACTGAGTAGCTATCTTTGAAAATCACGGATTTAATCTCCGATAGTAACCCCGCTAACCCTAGGAAACTCCGCACCTCACGGCTGCTTTTGGTTGTTCCCAATTCATCATGCCTTCCACCTTTTACTGGATCTACTGAAATTCCCTCGTGATAAATGACATGACCTAAAAATTGTACCTTCTCCAACCAAAATTCACACTTAGTGAATTTCGCATACAACTTCTCCTTCCTCAGTGTCTCCAACACTAATCTTAGGTGCACAGCATGATCTTCTAGCGTCTTAGATAGACTAGAATATCATCTATAAACCCCACGACAAACTTAACCAAATATTGTTTGAACACTTTGTTCATCATATCCATAAATGCAGCTGGTGCATTTGTCAACCCAAATGACATCACTAGAAACTCGTAATGACCATAACGAGTCCTGAATACGGTCTTTGGTACATCCTCCTTCCTAACCTTCAACTGGTGATATCACGTTCTTAAATCTATTTTTGAAAAATACTTAGCCCCTTTCAACTGATCAAAGAGATCATCAATCCTAGGCAATGGGTATTTATTCTTTATCGTTAACTTGTTCAACTCTCGGTAGTCGATACAAAGTCTTAACGACCCGTCCTTCTTCTTAACAAACAGTACCGATGCTCCCCATGGTGAAACACTCGGTTGAATGTACTTTCTGTCCAACAGTTCTTGTAACTGCACCATCAACTCCTTCATCTCCATTGGCGCCATACGATACAATGCCCTGGAAACTGGTGCCGCTCCTGACACAATGTCTATCACAAACTCTATCTCCCTATCCAGCAGAAGACCCAGCAATTCACTCAGAAATACATCGACGAATTCTTTCACTATAGGTATTTGTTCTATGGTTGCTACCACTCTCTGGGTATCAACAACATGACACAGATATAGCCTACGCATCCCTTCCTCAGTAATTTCCTAGTTTGTGTCATGGTTAGACAACACGAACGTCCCGAAGATCTATTCTTATAAAATACTACCTGAGGTTGTGTTAACGTCTTAATGTTCACACTTTTCTTTTGACAATCTATAATTGCCCCATGGTTCACTAACCAATCCATTCCGAGAATCACGTCGAAATCTCCTAACTTTATCGGTAACAAATCTACCGATAATTTACAACCTCGTATATCTACGCAACAACTCCTATGAACATCTTCAACATGAATTATTTCTTCATTTACTACCTTAATATTTAAAGGTATAGGCAACTTTTCGGGAAGTAATCCTAATCGTCTAGCAAAATTGCATGCTATAAACGAACAAGTAGTACCCGAATCAAATAGCACGTAAGCATTTATGTCGTTGATCGGAATAATACCTACGACGACATCCCCTAATGCAACTGCATCTTGGACTTTCATGTTAAAGGTACGGCTCATCGGCCTATCCAGCTGTGCTGGTCCACTAATAGCTAACTTACTGCTATTAGCGACCCGGTTTCTGTCTGTCCCCTTCTTCGGGCAGTTCTTTGCCATGTGGTCAGTTGATCCACACATAAAGCATCCGTGATTCTTCTTCAGACTCGGACAATTAGGCTTAATAATGTGCCCTTCTCGTCTACATTGTAATGACGGCCTTCCCTTGAGATGTAATCCTAAGTGAGTCTTCCCACAGGTCTTGTAGGCCTCCATTCTTCTCTTTGGGTCTCCTTGATTCACTTTGGTATTCCTAGAGCTAAATACCTTCCTCTTCTGACCCTCGCCACTACCACTGGCTCCCTCAATCTTTACTCCCCCATCTACTTTACCCTTGCTCTTCTTGTCTTTGTGGTATTGACTCAGAGCCTCACTACCACCCTTGGCAATTATTGCCTTCTCTAAAATGGTCCCAAAAGAAGTACTTTGGAACACCGAAATACGGTTATAGAGCCAGGGTTTCAAGCCCTGCTCAAACCATCGCGTCTTCCTCACCTCAGTATCCACTTAATGTGGAGCGAACCTCGCCAGTTCATTAAACTTGGCGGCGTATTGGGGAACCGTCATGTCCCCTTGTTTCAACTCTAGAAACTGCATCTCCATCCTTCCCTGCATGCTTGTGGGAAAGTAGTTCTCGAACAATATCTCCTTGAACCTATCCCACGTCAAATTTACTATCCCGGCCCTATCCTGATTGGCTTCCCACTAAAAGTTGGCATCTCCCTTCATCATATAGGTTACAAAGGCAACCTTTTGGGCCTCGTCGACATTTGCAATTACAAATGCCTTCTCTATTTCATTAACCCACGTTTGGGCTTCAATAGGGTCCGTAGTTCCTTTGAACTCCAGCGGACCCATACTCTTGAAATCCTTAAAGGTAGTAGCTCGTGCTACTACTGGATTTACTGGGATATTAGCCGTTGTTCTATTAAAAATAGCTGTTAATAAATTAACAAACTCCTGCATTGGGTTAACCGGACCTCCCTCCGGCTGTTTAACGTTAGCACCTTGATTATGTTGCACTCTTCTCGGCGGAATTTTGCTGATACAATAAACATATTGTGTTATTATTACTTTCTTTATTAGTTATCATTTAATATTAAACAATAACTCCAACATCCATAACTCATTGCTTTTCATAAAAAAGTCTTATATTCATTCTTCGTAGTATAATACTACATCGGTTATATACACAGCCTAAGCTGATTACATTACTTTCCCGCTATCTCTTTCCAAAAATTTGGATTTACAAAAGACTACCCTTTACTATACAAAAAAGGCTTTACGTCGCTACTAATTACAAAATATTTACATATTACTCTAGGTACTACTAGTCTACATCTTCCTCAAGGCATTCTCGAAATCTTCCTTGGAAAGACCGGCAATGATATCACGGCTAATAGTATGCCGTGTTTTCCCCACCTCTACAGGATATCCAAACACCGTCATTGGAAATCAGATAAGAACTCCTATAGATATAGGACATTCTCCCTAACTTCTGCACCTTGGTCTTTAGCTCCTCTTTGAGCTCCATGACCTCATGCTTTAACTCGTGGACTTTGTCCTTAGCCAAAATCCTCTCATCATGTTCCTGCTCCCACATGGACTCGACATTAGTCTTGTCCTCTATAACCATTTGGAGCTCTGCCTTCAGTTCCTTGACCTCCTGACAGTAATGGATATTTCTATCCAACACTGACATAAATAGAGACATCATTGACCCCCCAGGAGCTATCTCCGCTGCTATAGCTACCGAATTAAAGGACACTGTCTCTACTCCCTCCTCTATCATTCAGTCGAATACTGACATGTAGTTAGCTTCATCCGAGTCTCCAGACTCAATAACTACCACCTCTAGACCTGCTGCTATAGGGTTTGGCATAACCTCTACTTGGTTCACCAACTCTTCGCTAATAGTTTAACCATTTACAAACATTCCGTTTACTTTTGACATCTACACAAAACAATTAAGTTGATTAGTACACGGCAGTAGAATAATAAAAACACATAACATAATCATAATGCATTTTTATAAGGTTAATTTCTTCTTGTACTTCTTTGACTTCTCTTAAGGTTATGACTTAAGGTTTTTAATTCCCCCTTAAGTTTTATAACCTAATGCTTTGATACCAACCTGTGACGCCCCCCCAATCCGGGTATCTTCTAACTCGATAGATGGTGCTACACGGTACTACCATTCATACATTCATTCAATTGAAAAGTCTCAAAAGAACTAATATATCTTCTATATATTCAAAATAAAATTACATTTCCTGTGTTCTTATAACCCATCTTAAGGTTGTTTTTGTCATAATATTCTGTTTTTATATCAGTTTCTCAACTAAATCATAAACCAAAGCAGCCCAGAGTCAGAATCCTCTATTCTTGCATTGATCATCTTGATACTTTTGACATTTCGATCATGTGATTGATTTATCTAAACTCAGGAATTTGAGCGATTGGATAGCAAGATTATAAGTCTTAACTCTTAATTTGAGAATTCCTCAATCAATCAATTGGATAATTGATTTATAAATCTTAGAGGATATCAAGTTAACCTTATTTTCCCTAATTCAATCAAATCTTAGTTTTGTTTATTTGCTTGCTTTTAGACTAATCTCTTTTAATTTAGTTTTCTTAATTGAATAACGATTTGAGATTGTTTAAATAAATTAGTTTGGTTTAAGAATTTATGATTTTTATGATAATTTAAATAATTTTTACTTTCACTTTATTACTTGTCAATCGTATACTGCACGTATTCATTGATCAAGTAAATCGATCAACAAGTTTTTGGCAAATATACACTATCAACAAGTAATAAAGTGAAAGTAGAGTATCGCTCCCACGAGGAATTATTTAATAAAAATTACCAAATACTAACTCTTAACCAAATCAATTTTATTTAAACAATCTCAAATCGTGTTTTTTCTAATTAAGAAAACTAAATTAACTAATTAAAACTAAGATTTTAAACTAATGAATTCAAATAAATAAAGATTAAGACTTCAATATCCCCAATTATGAATTATAAATCAATTATCCAATTATCCCAATTATTATGCCCATCGAATTGTTGTGAATTCTCAAATGCCAAAAGTCCTTTTCCAAGTGATCAATTGTCTTCTATTTAATCCAGATTAATCTTGCTATATTCCTATGAAAACAATTGAATTAAACTCTTTCCAATCCCAATTCCTTATGTGTTACATGCATGTAATGATATTTCCATTCAATTCACAAACCTAATTATTCATCATGCAAATAACTAAGTCACATGATATCATGCCCAGCTTCTAACCCTAGAATTCCTCTTCCAATTCCTTCTAGAGTAACAAAGTAATTATCGATCGATAATTAATCAATAAGCATAAGGCAAGATAAACAACTCACTTTAACATAAATAATTAGAATATAATGAATAACTAATTCATAGCCATAAAAGTTCAATTGAAATCTCAAAAATAGTTAGTTCATAATTAATGAATTAAAACCAAGAATCCACAACCGAATAGACATCAAAAGATAAAAGTAAGATGAGAGAAGAGAATAGAATCTGTTGTCAAAGAACTGATGCTCCCCTCTCGCTTCTTGCTTCGATCTTCAATGGTCTCCAAGTTGCTTCAATCTCCAAAACTAATAAGAACTAGGGTTATTTTCTAATCTAAAGGAGTGTTTTATCTAGGCTAAGCTTATGTAATTCCCTTTATTTTATGCCTTACATCATGTATTTATAGGTTACAAGTCCAATTTTTAGCTTAGAACAAACCCAATCCTATTTCGAGTCAAAAGGTGTCAAAATTTACCAAAACGCTGCGTCCAAGCCATCACTAAGTCCTTCCCTCAAATACTTCAAATACTGGGCACTGCTCAGTCTCTACTCCCTCAGCTGTCTCCCCCGTAAGCATAGGTTTAAAAATGGCGCCCCTGCGTCCGCCCAAAATCCGACATTTTCTGCTCCGACGTCCTTTGGGAAAATGGCTATAACTTCTTCGTCCGAACTCCGATTTCGATGATTCAAGATGTTACGGAAAGAGGAGAAGTAGATCTACAACTTTCATTCTTTGAGTTTTTCGAAATAATGTCAGGAGCTATAGTCAAATTGGCTCTGAAGTGACTGCTGTGTAAATGGCAAGCCGAAAACGCGAATCTAGTCACCCCAAACATCGATCCATGTAACTTTTGTCCCAAATCCTACAAAACAATATAAAACATGCTTGAATAGACACAAACACATAAAAATATCCTAAAAGACTTAAGAACAACAATAAATTAAGCCCGAATGTATCCAATTCATGGGTATAAAACTCACTCATCAAATACCCCCAAACTTAAATCTTTGCTTGTCCTCAAGCAAAAACACAAAAATGTTATGCAATGCAATGTAATGAAACTAATCTATATGCCATTTAATCCAACAAAGAATGATGTAAACAAGTCTATTCAACCTACTTAGAGAAATCAAGTAAACATGATAATACATCATATTAAAACAAATCAAGTAATTTCTAATCAATCATCAAATCTTAG
Organism: Panax ginseng; assembly: GCA_020205605.1. Lineage (NCBI taxonomy): Eukaryota > Viridiplantae > Streptophyta > Magnoliopsida > Apiales > Araliaceae > Panax > Panax ginseng. Next base: position 114,578,283 of record CM035132.1, read on the forward strand.
ATCGTTATCACCGATATAGTGCGTGTGTGCTCCACAAAATGTTAATCGATATAAAATCAAATTTAAGACATAATAGATATCTTTGAAGGCATCCTCTAAAGTGCAAATTCACAAAATTCACGAACAAGTTATATCCAACTAAAGTCAAACATCCACCAAGTTCAAGAGTCCAACTGGGATACTTATGCTTTACTTTTCATTACGGGGCTTTTTGCTCTTTTCCGCTTTTATTTTTTTTTTTTTAACCATAAGCGTGCAATGTCTCATTCCATTAGGCTAATGATGTCACCCCTTAGCGAGCTTTCGACCAACGACTCCTGCACTATATAAGACCTTAGGGCGCTTAGGTTTTAAGATACCCCTTCTAAATGCATTTCTACTCAAGTAACAAAGGCCCCAAACAAAACTAGCCACAGTAATTTTTTTTTTCTTTTTCTTTTTTTATAGATGGTTGGTGAGTGCGTTTTACGCTCCATCTCACGCTTGTGTTTATGGGGAGTGTTTCTCCTCAACCCACCACAAGACTCAACATGTTTTTTTTTTTTAAAGCTTATATACCCCAAAATTTCCCCCCAAACTTAAGTTTTTATCAAAATTTAGCCATCTCCGTCTATTCATGTCTTTCATTCCTTCAAACTAGTATTATCCTTAAAACATCCATTATGTATCAATTTAAACTTAATCGCTAATATAGTCATTATTAACGTGTTAACCTTGATTATACCGATTTCAAAACAGAAAAGATTCAATTCATAACAAGAAATCACATCAAAGCCTGAATATTCAATACTATACTTATCTACTTAACTCCAGTCTCATCATTGGCCAAAATAGACTTTTACTATCTAACAGTTGGAATCATGCAAATATAAACTAACTGCAACAAACATAGTAAACTAACTACTATTTTTGCGATTTTTAAATTTTTTTTTTTTAAAAAAAAAAAAAAACGAATGCAACAACTAAATGTAAATAACCCGAAAACATAACGAACTACAATGTAAATAACTAACTATATGCAATACGACACTAAAATGCCCCCAAACTTAAACTAGACATTGTCCTCAATGACTGAAATAGAAAAAATTAAAGCAGAGGACTTCCCTGAAAATTTAGCAATCTTCCTCCTTGCCCGCTAAGTTTGGAGAATAAAGCAAGACATGGAACAAATTGGGCACCACACTTGAATTTGACTTGAATAACTTTGTAAAACCATGATAGAAGCAATTTTATTAAATCCTAAATAAATGCAAATTCAAAACTACTAATATAAAACTTAATAAAAACTAAAATAAAAATTAAACTTGGGTTGCCTCCCAATAAGCGATTGTTTTATAGTCTCATTTGACTTCTTCAATTCTCTATCCAATTCCCCTACTTAAAGTTGAGGAACCCTCCATCCATCGGAAATAATATAGCTTTTGGTAGGTTCCCATTTACAATAGCCATTGTATTAAAGTCACCTAGAATGCTTTCTTGAGATAAGATCACATTCAAGAACGTCCAGCATCTAGGTGGTTTCTCCATTGTGTCTGCGAATATATTCTGGCATAGAGGCTTGTCAGACACAACAATTTCTTCTTCTATCTTCTCTAGCTCATCGCACCATGGTTTTGAAGGTGTACTTGCTTTTACATCACAGAGAGTATTGCCGACGACATGACTACTAATCGGACAAGGTTTTGCAAATCTAACCGGACTCTTGAACTGTGGAGGAGAAGGCACTTGAGGCATAAATAACATTGGCTCATCATCATTGGTTCTCACAATTAGTTCTTCACCGACCTTGTTGTCATTATCCCCACTTGTCTCCTCTTTTTCATCTCGTGGCTCATCCAGTTGTAGATTTGGCTCGGGCTCACCATCTGCTCGGAATCCATGTCATAGGGCAGTGTATTGAGGATCGGTTGTTCAACGATGTCTGCTATCTGTTCCACTTGATTTTCCAAATTCTTGATCAACGCCCCTTGGCTTTGCAAATTCAAATCTACTTGATTCATTTTCTTGTCTTGTTCCTCATTCCTTTTTCGTAAGCTTTAATAAATTTTTCCAAGGCTTCGTCCCAATTTGAATGTTCTTCCTGTTGTAGTGGAGGTGGACATAAGAAATCTGTGGGTATGTTGGACTTGGAGCATAAAATTGATCTTGATTGTTACTCCATGAAAATCCGGGTGATACCCCAATCCTCGATGATACTTGTTGGGATAGACATAATTATTGGGGTAATCACCACTATATCTTTATCTTAGGCTCAAACCCGATGGTGCATTGATGACTCATATGATTTCCAAAGACAATAATCACAAGTAACCACCATACTTTGACGATTTGAGCTTCAAAAGCTTTAAACATCCTCGAAAGTGTCTCAATCTGTGCTGACAATGCAAAAAGTTTCTCGAGTCTTTCAATCTCCGCTCCCCTTGGTTGAGTCATGTTCGTGTATGGCCATTGATACACAAAGCCATCCATGGTACCTGAAAAGAGAGAAATATAGAAAGAGAATTAAAAATAAAAATAAAAATATTTAAATTAAGACTAATTTGATTGAAATTAATATTGGAAACTAATTATTAAATTAATTCCCCGGCAACGGCGCCAAAAACTTGTTGATCGATTTTGCAATCAATGAATACGTTATACACGGTCAACAAGTAATAAAGTGAAAGTAGAGTATCGTTCCCACGAGGAATTATTTAATAAAAATTACCAAATACTAACTCTTAACCAAATCAATTTTATTTAAACAATCTCAAATCGTGTTTTTTCTAATTAAGAAAACTAAATTAACTAATTAAAACTAAGATTTTAACGAATGAATTCAAATAAATAAAGATTAAGACTTCAATATCCCCAATTATGAATTATAAATCAATTATCCAATTATCCCAATTATTATGCCTACTGAATTGTTAATAGGAATTCTCAAATGCCAAAAGTCCTTTTCCAAGTGATCAATTGCCTTCTATTTAATCCAGATTAATCTTGCTATATTCCTATGCAAAACAATTGAATTAAACTCTTTCCAATCCCAATTCCTTATGTGTTACATGCGGCGAACAGATATTTCCATTCAATTCACAAACCTAATTATTCATCATGCAAATAACTAAGTCACATGATATCATGCCCGATTCTAACCCTAGAATTCCTCTTCCAATTCCTTCAGAGTAACAAAGTAATTCTCGATCGATAATTAATCAATAAGCATAAGGCAAGATAAACAACTCACTTTAACATAAATAATTAGAATATAATGAATAACTAATTCATAGCCATAAAAAGTTCAATTGAAATCTCAAAAATAGTTAGTTCATAATTAATGAATTAAAACCAAGAATCCACTGTTGAATAGACATCAAAAGATAAAAGTAAGATGAGAGAAGAGAATAGAATCATTGTCAAGCCAAATCGATGCTCCCCTCTTGCTCTTGCTCTTGATCTTCAATGGTCTCCAAGTTGCTTCAATCTCCAAAACTAATAAGAACTAGGGTTATTTTCTAATCTAAAGGAGTGTTTTATCTAGGCTAAGCTATGTAATCCCCTTTATTTTATGCCTTACATCATGTATTTATAGGTTACAAGTCCAATTTTTAGCTTAGGAACAAACCCAATCCTATTTGGAGTCAAAAAGGTGTCAAAATTCGCCCAAAACGCGTCCAGGCCATCACCAAGCCCTTCGGCGCCCGGTATTTGGGCATAGGTTTAAAATGGGCGCCGGCACCGCCCAAAATCCGACATTTTCTGCTCTGACGTCCTTTGGGAAAATGGCCATAACTTCTTCGTCCGAACTCCGATTTTGATAATTCAAGATGTTACGGAAAGAGGAGAAGTAGATCTACAACTTTCATTCTTTGAGGTTTTCGAAATAATGTCAGAAGCTATAGTCAAATTGGCTCTGAAGTGACTGCTGTGTAAATGGCAAGCCGAAAACGCGAATCTAGCCACCCCAAACATCGATCCATGTAACTTTTGTCCCAAATCCTACAAAACAATATAAAACATGCTTGAATAGACACAAACACATAAAAACATCCTAAAAGACTTAAGAACAACAATAAATTAAGCCCGAATGTATCCAATTCATGGGTATAAAACTCACTCATCAATTACAAACATTCAACTATTCTATTATATAAGAAATTCTAAGGGTTCGTCTTCGCCTTGCCCTTGTCTTTGCTTGAACCTTCGGTCCGCTCGATCTTAGCTGTATTCATATGGTTCAAGCAATAGTGAGCATGACTAGCTCAGCAAGTACTATAATTCTAATAAACAACATGCTTTAAACATAGAACTCATATATTTTCGGTAACTAAACAATAGTTACGAAGTACTATTGATAAATCAAAATAACACTTCTTTTCATTCAAAACGTTTTCAACAATAATATTCAGTAGAATATCAACTATGGCTCAAGACTATGAGCAGTTCATAATTTCTTTTGAAAAGGACAGCCCGACACTAAGTCCGTAAGTCCCAAGATAGCTTATTTAGTACTACGGGTGATCAAACCCATAGTACTCTATGTTGATCAACACTACATTCATTAAACGTGTATACGTTTAAGTTGTGGCAACCTCACGTGCCTGTCGTTAAACGACAAAAACATTTTAGCGTACTCGATCTTCGATTGAAAACCATACTAATATAACTCGGTAAACATTAATCATGCTTGACAGATTCATAATATAAGTCTAGCCGAAAGAATTGGCTTTGACTTCATTGTTAAAAACTTCATGCGAAAGAATACATGAATTACACAGCTTGTCCAGACTGAACTGGAACAAGGGTTAGAATACTTTCCTTTAGCGTCTGCTTACTGATTATCACACGTACACTTTAAGTCTCTAAGTCTCTACAATACATGTTCATATAACGTACCACATTAGGTCATATATCATCAAGTATGTATACTATTATATCTTACCCTTCATCTCAATCTAAATCTTGACTTAGATCTGTTATTATGGTTCCGACTTTTCATTACATCATTCACATTACGTTCACTTTCAATTGATTATTAACTCTTAATCATCATACAATTAAGTGTCTAACAATGCCTTGACAATTTTATGCTAATACCTTAGTTCATTACTAATGGGTTCTCTTTCATTCTATATCTGTAATCATTCTTTATTGTCCACTTCCTAGGGTTAGTGCAATGGTGCCACCCACCCATTTCTTCAACTCGTATTTGGCCATGAGTTAGCAAAGATACGACATCCGAGACTAGCGTTGTTGCGCCACACTTAACTAATCATCTCGCGTTGCGGTACGAGTTAGCAGTGTGCTCAGACATCGTGGTTCGTACCGCTAGCCGCCACCTCATTTGGCCTTGGGTTGGCACCATGGCTACCAACTCGTGCTTTAGAAAATTCTTGACTTTTGTAAATTCGACGAAACTCCCAGACGCATAATTTCTTCGTTATAAGTCTGAATTGGCTTGTTCAAAAGCCTACGGTTCAAAAATTACATACTCTATGCGTTCAGGCAAGAATTTTATCTATTTGACTTCGTTTGCTAAAATTTCACCTATTAGTTCATTTTTAACGAAAACGATAAACGTTCAGTGAACGTTCAACGCCGCTTTCTTCGTGACTAAGTTTAATTCGGTCATTTTTGAGTCCACAACTCTATAATGCCAAATATGACTTGTCTCCATCGAAAACCAACGTTTCTGACTTCAAACACAAAATACGACTAACATTCCGAGAATTTCACAAATTCGATGATAATCGTCCAATCGTGTGAATTCCGGCATAACTACATTCTTAATGATTCTAAATGGATTTTAATCAACTTATGAACATTACAAGTTACTTATTACACCAACTTATTCACAAAGTAGGTTTTGACTTATTCTCATAAGTAAATGACTTATTTAACTTATGAACTACAATTTCTCATGTTTATGACTTAATATGAACTTAAGTCCATCAATCAATGTTCTCATACTATATTGAACATACTAACATCATATGACAAACATATGATAAGTTTCTTCACAAGCTTATCAACTTATTTAGGTTCAAGTTGCTTAATCAACTTATTCGGCTTAAGTTCATTCATCAATGACTTATTACATGTTATTATCATACACTCTCACTTCTCTATCAATCCTATCATAGAAGAGATAAAGATAATAGACATGAGTCTTACCCTTGAAGACTATTACTTCACTTCACTTTGGAAAAAAAAATCTAACAAAGGTTGAAATGGCCTATAAGTGCTTATGTGGCTTATTCTCTCTACCAAATAAGTTGCTTAATCTTGAGAGGAAATTGTTGGATGAAATAACAACCAACAAATAAAATGAGGCTTGGTATTTATAGGCAATCCAAAGTTAGGGTAGAATGGTCAATTAGGCCATCCCACCTCCTTTAATCCACCTCCTTAATAACCTCCTCACTTTCCACCTCCTTACTATTCATTACTTGTCTAGCAAAACACTTGCTCATCACACAATTTGTTTGCCCATCAAGACTACCAACTTTACACATGGTTTGCTTCATGGATCATGTCCAATTCATTGGGCTTGCTAATTTATCTAGCTAATTCCTTATCGGACTTATGCTACAATAGATTAGACTCATGACTTATCAAACACTTGGTCTTGAGTATCATATTCTATTGGACTTCTACCATTAAACAAATAATCCTACAAGTCCATTACCTTTAATTAAACAACTTAACGTATATACACCACGTATAATTCTCGTATGCTAGCTCGTATATTAATTCGTAATATACGTTATTTCATTCTTCATACATCATAGTATAATACCTCGTATTATACTTACATTCATTACTTTGTATAATGCTTACACATCATACGATCATAACTTCTTTTCCTTAACGCTTAATAAACTTATCGTTACCAAATTAGGTCCGCATGCGAAATATTACGTTTTCCATACTTAGATTATTATTATATAATCAATATCACCTTGATATTATAACGTTACATATTTCTCGGAAGTTCAAAAATAATTCCTGAGCAGAAATCGATGAATAGTGTTTTTCGGAAAATTTCTCGAAAAGCTTTTATTTTCGTCTTAGAAATTCAAACACTTTAATTCATTCACGTAGTTAAAATACTACGACATTACGACATTTCTAGGTTATAGAATGACATTCATCTTATCAACACGTAATAATAATACATAATAATATTTTATTCATTATTAAAAGTATTTACAAAGGTTTGATTTTCTGGGGCGTTACACCAGCACCGTGTGACAAGTATTTGTGTTTTGGTAGGGGTTAGACCGAATTATAAATGGCTGCCTACGTACTCCTATTGAAGAGGAGATCAGGTCTGCGTAGTTTGAACCTGGTGTAAGAGGTTCAACATTGAATGTGAAAGATGTAAATGGGTGTAGAAGCTTTATTGATGAAGAAGGGTGTAGAAGTATTTTTGTGGTTTTTGTTTTTGCAGAGAAAGGGGCAAAAATGTTTTTGTTGTTTTTTTTATTGCGACCGGGCCATATAGAATATGGTTGCCTACGTATTCCCGGGTATCAAGGAGATCAGGTCGACGTAGTTCGCCCCTCAGGACAAATTATAGTCGAAGAGAAGTATGAGTCCCATGTGCAGGCTATACTGCAGGGAGAAGAAAGTTTGATCCCATGATTGGAACAAACTGCAAGCGTAGAAAAGTTTAATCCTGTCTTCAGGATAAACTACAAGTGTGAAGGGTTAAATCCCATCCGTAGGATAACTGAAATTGTGTGAACGGTTTGGAATGAGGTGAAACTAGGCTGCTGGTTTAAAGTGTATGTTTCCCTGAGGGGTAGAAGAGTATATAAAAAGGGTTAGAGAACCGGAATGACTGGTGATCTGATGATCTAAAGCCAAGATGATTGCTTGAGGGTAACCTTAGACATAGTACCATTTCACGATGTCCGAGTTGATAAGCTATGGAAATTCATCGCCATCCATTTCCTGTAATTTGAGAGCACCTTCTATCAATACCTCCTTGACAATAAACGGGCCTTCCCAGTTAGGAGCGAATTTTCCCTCAGATTAATCTTGGTTGTCAATGATCTTTTTTAAAACCAAGTCCTGTTGTTTGAACTTCCATAGCCGGACTTTTCTGTTGTAGGATCTGGCGATCCTTTGCTGATATAACTGACCATGGAAGATAGCCACGGTTTGCCTTTCGTCTATTAGAGACAATTAGTGATACCTGTCTTATACCCATTGGTCTTCATCCAACTGAGCATCCATCAACACTCTGAGGGATTTCATTTCCACCTCTACGGGGAGCACTGCTTCCATCCCATAGGCTAATGAGTAGGGTGTTGCCCCAGTGGAAGTACGCATTGAAGTTCTGTAGGCTAATAAAGTCAGAGGCAAAAGGTCAGGCCATCCTTTGTGATTGGCGGACATCTTCTGCATGATCTTCTTGATGTTTTTATTAGCCGCTTCAACAGTACCATTCATATTTGGATGGTAGATGACGGAGTTTAAGGTGTTTGATATAGAATTTACTGCACAACTCCTCCATCATTTTGTTGTTGAGGTTCTTAGCATTGTCTGACACAATTACCTCTGGTTGTCCATATCGACAAATGACATTGTTTCTGATGAAATCAATGATGATTTCTTTGGTAACCCTGCGGAAGGAGTAGTCGATCATGGTGAATATGAATCGATGTCCATTACTAGATTTGGGCTCGATGGGCCCGATCACGTCCATTCCCCACATTGAGAAGGGCCATGGCGAACTCATGTTGTGGAGTTCCCTTGGAGGGGCGTGGATAGCATTCCCATGAATTTGGCATTGATAGCACCTCTTGGCATGATCATCACAGTCAGCTTTACGCGTAAGCCATAATGCCCTATTTTGAGGATTTTCTTATCATGTAGGGGTCCGCTAATATATGGGCCGCATACTCCACCATGGATCTCATCCTTGAGCCTCTGAGCTTGGTCTTTGTCCAGACATCTTAGGAGACCTAATCCTGCATCTCTTTTGTAGGGTGCATCTCCGCTCAGGTAGAATTTTATAGCCATTCGATGAATCCGCCTCTTTTCAGTTAGGCTCGCCTTAGTGGGTGTAGATCCATCTCGCAGATATTCCTTGATATGTTGATACCAAGGGTGTTGGATGGGAGGTAGCTCATCTGATACTTGTCCAACATAGTTCCCATAGGCTGGGGCCTTTTATAGGGCAAATGTGATGCTTGGCATGTTTTCCTTGTCAGGTATGTGAATCAAGGAGGCCAATGTTGCTAGCGCATCCGCAAAATCATTCTTATTACGAGGAATGTGTAGGAAGGAGATTTCTTCGAACTCCAAAGCCATCTATAAAACTTGTCGATGGTAAGGTATCAAATGTAGTTCTTTGGTTTGATAGATTCCTGTGGATTGTTTGATTACCAACTCTGAATCCCCAAAGACAGTTAACCGCCTAATGCCCATTGAACGGGCAAGTTTTAGCCCCATGTTACAACCTTTATACTCAGCTGTGTTGTTGGTGCTGACAAACTACAATTTGACAGCGATGGGATACTGTTCCCCCATACCGGACACTAGAACTGCTCCAGCTCGAGAGCCTTCTATGTTAACAGCTCTATCAAAATACATTTTCCATATATGGCATGTATCGTACCGATGGTGTTGCTGAACTGCCATTACCCCTTCATCAGGGAAGTATGTTTCCAATGGTTTGAAGTCCCCTATAGGTGCGGCGGCCAGTTGATCCACAATTTCTTGACCTTTGATAGCCTTTTGCCTCACGTAGAGGATGTCAAATTGTTGTAGGATCAACTTCCATCTGGACAACTAACAATTCAGTATGGGCTTACTAAACACGTACTTGAGAGGATCCACGCGGGATATAAGATGGGTTGTGTGACCATGGAGGTAATACTGTAACCTCATGGAAGCCCATGCTAAAGCACAACAAGTCTTCTCAATCAGAGTGTACTTGTGTTCACTACTACTGAATCTTTTGCTGAGGTAATAGATAGCTCATTCTTGGCCTCTATCATCTTTCTATCCCATCATGCAGCCCATGGAATTGTCATTAATGGACAGGTACATGAATAGGGGAACATCATCCCTGGGAGGTACCAAAACAGCAGCATTGACTAACTGCTCTTTGATTGTGAGGAAGGCTTTCTGACACTCATCATTCCATTTCATGGAAGAGTTCTTCCTTAACAGCTTAAAGATGGGCTCACAGGTTGCTGTAAGTTAAGAGATAAACCTGCTAATGAAGTTAATTCTTCCCAAAAATCCTCGTATTTCCTTCTTTGTGTGACGAATGGAAATTTCCTTGATGGCCTGGATTTTGGTGGGATCCAGCTCAATCCCTTTGTAGGTGACTAGGAAACCTAACAGCTTGCCTGATTTAACACCAATGGCGCACTTGGATGGATTCAACTTCAAGTTGTACTTACAAAACCTATTGAAGAGCTTTTTGAGATGGTCTAAGTGGTCTTCCTCACTTCGGGACTTGACAAATATGGCATCCACATAGATCTCTATCTCCTTATGCATTAAATCATGGAAAAGAGCCATGATAGCTTGCTGATAGGTTGCCCCGGCATTGATGAGGTCGAATGACAACCGTCTGTAGCAAAAGGTTCCCCAAGGCATGATGAAAGTAGTTTTCTCACGGTCTTCCTCCGCGACCATAATCTGATGGTACCTCGTGAAGCAATCCGCAAATGAGTACATGTCGTATTGAGCAGTATTGTCAATGAGAATTTGGATAAAGGGCACGCGAAAGCTATCTTTAAGGAAATCTTTGTTCAAATCCCGGTAATCCATTCAAACTCGCACCTTTCCTCTTGGTTTAGGCACGGGAACTATGTTGGATATCCACTCCGGATATGTAGACACCATGATAATACCAGCTTCAAATTATTTCACAATTTCTTCTTTAACCTTTAAACTCCACTCAAGCTTCAATTGCCTAAGCTTCTGCCTGACTAGCTTGAATCCCTCTTTAATGGGAAGGCGATAAAGGAAAATGTCAGTGGACACACCCACCATATCTTCATGAGACCATGCAAACACATCCTGGAATTGGGTTAATAGTGCAACCATGTCATTCTGTTGGTTTGGGGTTAGGTCTGAACCAATCTTGATTAACTTAGGGCTTTCTAAGGTTCCAAGTTTGAAAGAAGTGGTTTTATCAAGGTTGGGTTTAGGTTTGTCTTCGACCCATTCCTTAATCTCCTGAGGTATCTCAATGTCCTCTTGTATTTCCATCAAGTTTGAGTCCAACTTTGCATCAAAGTTACAGTCTTTGTGGAGAAAAGGCACCTCATCATCAAGTATAGACACATCTAAATTCAGAGTCCTGAAACAAAATATGTTTTCACTTAATATATGAAACTGTTTAATAATACAAAAGTGTTAATGTCGACGTCGGGATTTTTATTTGTCCCTTTTCGTTACTTGTTCTTTGGTGTTCTCATGTTAATGTGAGATTTGTTTGAAAAAATAAGTGAAAAAGGTCCGACATGTGTAATGTCGACGATTGGACTTTAAGAGTCGCCAGTTGGTGTTTTTAACTGGTTGCACCAACGCAACCGAAAAGGTTTGCACATTGATCCAGTGATGTGACACTGCTAAACGTGTCTGTGAAACCGAGATTCATTATGGGTTCGGGGGCTTGGTTATGCGAAGGGAAGGTGTTAGGCACCCCCCGACATCCGTGTTGCCACGGTGACCGCCACTTCTCAAAGAAACTGTTATATGAATGTGTGTGTGTGTGTGTGTGTGTGTGGATCAATGTGCAATTATTTGAAAGTAGTGCAAGGCCTCATTCGCACCTATATACACCGGGTTTGAATTTATAGAAAAATTCAATTTTAACCAAGATATAGAAATGAGGTTTTATAAAATAGGTTTTTCAAACCCTGTGCTCAATAGTAATGGAGGCCTTTAATACTTCCATTTTATTAAATGTTCGACCTGTTTGCTTTTATTTTCAAGATGCGAGGCATCTACGAGAAAATAATATACATCTGTGCCGAACTCCTCACGGGCATGACAACCATCCAAGGAAATTCGTACACTGTAAATAATGTACAAGCTGCTTACAGCTGAAGAATGTCCATCACGAGAACTGAATCTAGATTCAGTGGACTGAATCTGTGATCACATGATTTTCTAGGCTCACATGATACTGCAATTTGTATGGAAAGCAGTAAGCAGTTATATATATAAAAGCGGTAAATATATATATATATATATATATATATATATATATATATATATGTGTGTGTGTGTGTGTGTGTGTGTGCAGGATCAACCACCACGAAAGCAACTCCATGGGCGATCGAAAATGTAAATATATATATAAGCGGTAAATATATATATATATATATATATATATATATATATATATATATATGGACATGATCAACCACCACGAAATGAATCCACGGGGATCAAAAATTTAAATAAAGCATTAATGTAATCAACCGCCACGTAAGTGAACTCCAAAGGGACTTGAATGTAAATAAAGTCGTAAAAGCTATCAAGCGCCACGTAAGTAAACTCAGGAAGGAATTAAATGTAAATATATATATATATATATATATATATATATATATATATATATATATATATATATATAAAAGTAGTAAACGCATTAGGATATAAAATCAGGTGCTCATCGCATGAGTTTGACCACAATTCATATATATATATATATATATAAAAGCAATTAAACGCTCTAATCAAGTCTAGGCTCATCACATGTGGTTCGACAACAATTTATATATATATATATATATATATATATATATATATATATATATATATATATATATATATATATATATATATATATAAAAGCCAATAAACGCTCAGCATCAAGTTCAGGCTCAATCGAGGCATAACTCGATAATGTTAGTCCATATAAAAATATATACATATATATATATGTATATATATACAGACATAAATGAAAACCATGGACCGAAGTCTGGGCATACGCACACAACACGACTCTCAATGTGTATAATAGTGTGTGCCAATAGGAAAAGAAGGGCTTTATAGAGTGTAAGAAGGCTTACAGTGGGCTGCCAAGCCAGACTTCTATGACTCTATATGGATGAATACTCAACTCCCGCTGGTAAATGTATAACTGTATGTGGGCTAGCAGGTGTTTAAAAAGAGCAAACACTCAATATGGGGTGTGTAGAAAGCAAATTGGACAGGGCTTCCTCGCCTTTTTTCTTCTTAAAATGGCTGACCCCAAGCTCTATATTTATAGATCGCTAGCGCAGCAGTGTACTGCTGCTACTGCAGATGCACTCATATTTGGTGCAGTTGGCCGGACTTCATGGGTCCCGTCGTCTCGAAGTACGTGCACTTATGCACTGTAATGTCCGCTCAAATTTGCAGAACTTCAATCCAAGCATCCGAACGAGGTATATGTGACCTTCTTCGGACTACTTGTGTCGAGAGTTACACAATGACATGGAATAGAGGTTGTACGAAGTCAGGAAGAGGGGACCATTCCCATGGTCTTCAAGCTTCAAATTCTATCCGGTGTGCTGCCACGCGTAATAGTCACTCGGGATTGGATATCCAGGTTCTTGAAGGACATAGTTGTATGTATGTATGTATTGAAGTGTCGAGACAACGCGCAAATGTTGAGGTGGAAAGATGACGTTTGACTCCTCATCGGGGTTATCGCCAACTTGAGTTGAAAGCAGACGTTGCTCAAGGTTATATCTGAGATTGGATTGCTGCAAGTGTTAAATGCCGTAATGTCATCTTGTGGATACCTGTCTGCCTAGTGTTAGCTCCGGTGTTTGCGGTATGAGTGCCTCAGCAGGAGGTCTGAGATTGAAGCTGATCGCATGTATTTAAAATAAGCATTTCTGGTGTTATCGCCGAAACTGCAACAACATTCCTTGGGGTTATCTCCAAGGATGAAACTCGGGGTTATCTCCGAGGTTGGAAATGATGTTCCCGGTATGTGTTCCGGTATTGAGATTGATACTCCCAATGTGTGGTCCGGGGTTGAGACTGAACTTCCGGTAGTATCCGGAATGGAGACCAAACTTCCGGTGGTATCCGAAATGGATGTTAGCTATCTTCCAGGGTTATCTTTGAAAGATGATTCTGCCCTCCTGTAATGTTAGTAACAGTTGGACAGAAAATTTTGAGTGTCTACAGATGCCCCTCTTTATTATATTCATCCAATGCAAGGCATGGATATGATAAAGAATCCTAAACACTTGAAATGCAACAGATAAACATGATGCTATGTGCAGCAACATGATGCAAATGTATGAATGAGATGATTATCAGTTAATCCTATTGGGATGACAATCATTGATGCCTTAGACATGCGATCCAAGTCTTCAAGGATGTTAACGTTGGGGCAATCACCAAAGTTGTGAATCCTAGACACAGACTTCACTCTCCCATAGAGGTACCTCTTGTGTGAAAGAGATCTGTGGGGATAAAGCTTTGTCTGTTTGAGGATGTGTATAACATATCCCATCATCCCGTCGAATTCTATCGCTTAATAGTATGTACTTGTCGTATTCGCCCGACCTTCGCTGATGTGTGTATCACCGGATAGATCCCTGTAGGGTGCATTGTCAAGGCTGCTTGACCTTCATTGATGTGTACATCAACGGTTGAATTGCATTATTACTTCGATGGGTTTACTTGCCACCGGCTACAGTGGTGTCAAGGTTACTTGACCTTCATGGACTTGTGTATCAATGGTTACATTACGTTGTAACCCCCGCCGGGGATACTTCTTTAATTTGTAACTTTGGCGTTGTAACCCCCGCTGGGGATACGTCTTTAATTCATAGTTTTGTAGATTCTGCGTTGTAACCCCCGCCGGGGACATATCAGGGTTGCCTGACGTTCATTGATGCCATCAGACCTTTGTACGGTATTGCCGAGTAATGATTTGTGAAAGCTTAGGCCACTGGTATCGTATACCTTGTATGTAGGTGAATACCAATGTGGAACATGTGGAGCCAGAGTTTGACCCACGAACACCAGGATTTCGGGCTATTTCGCTCAATCGCGTAGTGCTTTTATTCCTGATTTGGCCTTTTTAGCTTGCGAGACCTCCTTTGCAACTGTAACTAGAGCAAGCTGGAGGTGTGGGACCCACATAGGGGTGGACTCCTACTTTGGAGGAGTATGCACGGTTGACAATGCTACCGCTGGACAGACCATGTGTGCAGATGGCGATTGGGGACATAAGTAGACAGTTCATGACCCTCACCGGCTTGAGGTGCAGAGTGGTACATGATGAGATTACATCCAGCCACGTGATATCCCAGCATTTTTTGTTTGACAGATTTGGCTCTGAGGATAGTTATTCACTATATTCCAGGGATTTCACCACACCGGAGGATCAGTGGCATTTGGCCAGAGTGGATATACTGCTGCTGTGCGTATTGTCATACATCTACATGCCACGGTATATGGATGAGCTGGACATCGAGGTTATCATGGCAGTGAGAGCTCTTAGGGAGGGTCATACCATTGTACTAATGATTGTTGCAGAGACACTGAGGTTAGCTACATACTGCAACACTTATTCGACAGGAGTATTCATAGGTAGCTCGATCATACTCTATGTGTGGTTCATGTCACACTTGGGACCAATTGGCACATTCAGACGGCATGGATATTGTTTCACCTGTGATATAGCGATGTCGTATTCCTTCCAGCCTGCGGAGTGTACAGATGTTGTGTCTTGGACAGCTTTTCTGGTAGGGATTGGAGATCCATTCACTATATTACCGTGTACAGGGCTTAGGTCACCCTACAACTTCATTACTCATGCTTTGGGCATGGATTATCTACCTCTAGCAGGTTTGAGAGGGATGATCACCTACCACCCACTGGCCGTGATGTGTCAGTTTGACCAGTTTTAGGATTTCCACCTATATGAAATTCGGTGAGTCGGTAACCCGCTTCTCGACGTTTATCAGCAGAGGACATATCCAGGTTGTATGCCTGTTGGGATCAGCAAGAGCTAGTTGAGTTTTACATCGTCACCATCCGTGTTATTACAGAGTATTCGGCATGGATGGAGATAGAGAGCTGTGATCGGTCAAGCGGTGGTATCCACAGTGTTGGATATTGAGTCCGACGAGGAGGAGCCTATGGAGGAGGCTGACACTTCCATCGATGGGGACTTGACTGCTGGGTTGCTAGCGTATGTGATGGATTCTCCCACTCTAAGTGCCACTGTTACTCAGTATTTAGCACAGTATTTGGAGCAGAGCTTACATCTGATGACTTATGAGAGAGATCAGGCTAGGGCCGCGATGATTACATCTCTTGATGGGAGAGACTCCACTTTGTTAGAGAGGGATGAGGCTATATCAGCTAGGGATGCATTGATCGTGGAGCGGGATGCCGCCCTATCTGCTAGGGATGTGGCCATTGCAGATAGCACTTCTGTGAGATCCCAGATGACTGGCACTTTTGCTGATATGAGTGCATACATTAATGAGCATCAGGCTATCTTGCAGTTAGCATCAGATTTTCTAGCTCGTGTAGATACCCTTGGGTAGGAGCTTGCAGCTTTACCTCCGTCTTCAGAGAGGGATGCTATGTTAGATCTGATAGTTGTGCCATGATATTTTCTTGATATTTGCCTGTTTCTTCAGGGCCTTATGATCTTGATGCATTCTGAACTTATCCTTGATATGTGGACATTGAGCCATCGCAGGATCTCTCAGAATGGATCATTGATCGGTATGAATCCCTACCATCTTTGGTGTCTTGGGACTGGTATCTGTATGGAAATGTGGAGAGGAATGTGGCTTTTCCTCTCTGAGATTGACCGCACCACAGATGGTCGCCAGTACTTCTATTTGTGAGAAGCCTAGTTAATTCCATCTTTTATGGATTGGTATTTCTCTTTGAGGTGCAACCGCAGCTTAGATGGTCACTGAATCTCCTATTTATGAGGAGAGGTTGGGTAATTCCATCCCCTTGGTTTGAAGCCAATGAAATGTGGTGGATTTGAAGGTTGATCCCAGTACCGTGTGACAAGTATTTTGTTCTGGTAGGGGTTAGACTGAACTATAAATGGCTGCCTACGTACTCCTATTGAAGAGGAGATGAAGTCGACGTAGTTCAAACTTGGTGTAAGAGGTTCAACGCTGAACATGAAAGGCAGAGAGGTGTAGAAATGTTTTTGTTGTTTTTGTTTTTGTAGAGAAAGGGTAGAAATGTTTTTGTTGTTTTTTATTTTTTTGCGACCAGGCCATATAGAATATAGTTGCCTATGTACTCCTATTAGAGAGGAGATCAGGTCGACGTAGTTTGCCCCTCACGACGAATTGAAGGCAAAGAGATGTATAAATCCCGTGCGTAGGCTATACTGCGGGGAGAAGAAAGTTTGATCCCATAATGGGGACAAACTGCAGATGTGGAAAAAGTTTGATCCTGTTTTCAGCATAAACTGCAAGTGTAGAAAAGTTTAATCCCGTGTGTAGGGATAAACTGCAGGTGTGAAAGGTTCAATCCTGTGTGTAGGATAACCGAAATTGTATGAAAGGTTTGAAATGAAGTGGAACCAGGCTGCTGATTCCAAGTGAAGTAAAACCAGGCTGCTGGTTTGAAGCAAGGTAAAACCAGGTTGCTGGTTTGAAGTGCATGTTTCCCTGAGGGGCAGAAGAATTTGTGAAAAGAGGGTTAAAAAATCGGAATGATTGGTGATTGGATGATCAATACCAGGATGTTTGCTTGATGGTAACTTCAGACATAGTACCATTTCACGGTGTCCGAGTTGATAAGCTGTAGAAATTCATCGCCATCCACTTCCTGTAGTCTGAGAGCACCTCCCGTCAATACCTCCTTGACAACAAATGGGCCTTCCTAGTTAGGAGCGAATTTTCCCTTAGACTGATCTTGGTTGTCAATGATCTTCTTCAAAACCAAGTCATGTTGCTTGAATTGCCGTAGTCAGACTTTTCTGTTGTAGGACCGTGCGATCCTTTTGCTGATATAATTGACCATGGAAGATTGTCGCGGTTCGCCTTTCGTCTATCAGAGACAATTGGTGATACATGTCTTGTAACCATTGGTCTTCATCCAACTGAGCATCCATCAATACTCTAAGGGATTCCATTTCCACTTCTATGGGGAGTACTGCTTCCATCCCATAGGCTAATGAGTAGGGGTTGCCCGGTGGGAAATGCACGACCAAGTTCTCGCAGCTAATAAAGTTAGAGGCAAGAGGTCAGGCAATCCTTTGTGATTGGCAGACATTTTCTACATGATCTTTTTGATATTTTTATTAGCCTCTTCAACAGCACCATTCATCTTTGGACGGTAGATGATGGAGTTAAGGTGTTTGATGTGGAATTTACTGCATAACTCCTCCATCATTTTGTTGTTGAGGTTCTTAGCGTTGTCTGACACAATGACCTCTGGTTGTCCATAACGATAAACTACATTATTTCTGATGAAAGTAATGATGACTTCTTTAGTGACCTTGGGGAAGGAGGCTGCTTCTACCCACTTGGTGAAGTAGTCGATCATGGTGAATATGAATCGATGTCCATTACTGGCTTTAGGCTTGATGGGCCCGATCACGTCCATCCCCCACATTGAAAAGGGCCAGGGCGAACTCATATTGTGTTCCCTTGGAGGGCGTGGATATCATTCCCATGAATTAGGCATTGATAGCACCTCCTGACGTGATCATCACAGTCAGCTTTGAGTGTTAGCCAATAACGTCTTGTTCTAAGAATTTTCTTGACAAGTAAGGGGCCGCTCATGTGTGGGCCACATACTCCACCATGGATCTCATCCATGAGCCTCTGAGCTTGGTCTTTGTGTAGACATCTGAGGAGACCTAATCCTGCATCTCTCTTGTAGAGTGCATCTCCGCTCAGGTAGAATTTCATAGCAAGTCGATGGATCCGCCTCTTCTTAGTTAGGCTCGCCTCAGCAGGTGTAGATCCATCTCGTAGATACTCCTTGATATGCTGATACCAAGGGTGGTGGACGGGAGGTAGTTCATCCGATACTTCTCCAATGTAGTTCCCATAAGCTGGGGCCTTTTGCAGGGCAAATGTGATGCTTGGCATGTTTTCCTTGTCAGGTATGTGAACCAAGGAGGCCAACGTTGCTAGTGCATCCGCAAAATCATTCCTATTGCGAGGAATGTGTAGAAAGGAGATTTCTTCGAACTCCAAAGCCATCTGTAAAACTTACCGATGGTAAGGCAGCAAATGTAATTCTTTGGTTTGATAGATTCCCATGTATTTCTGATCACCAATTCGGAATCCCCGAAGACAGTTAACTGCCTAATGCCCCTTGAATGGGAAAGTTTTTGCCCCATGATACAGCCTTCATACTCAGCTGTGTTGTTGGTGTTGACAAACTGCAATTTGATGGCGACGAGATACTTCTCCCCCGTACCGGACACTAGAATTGCTCCAGCTCCAGAGCCTTCTGCGTTAACAACTCCATTAAAATACATCTTCCATGTGTGCAATGCATCGTATTGACGGTATTGCCAAACTATCATCACCCCTTCATTAGGGAAGTATGTTTCCAAGGGTTTATAATCCCCTGCAGGTGCGGCTGCCAATTGATCTGTAATTCCTTGACATTCGATAGACTTTTGCGTCACGTAGACGATGTTAAATTGTTGTAGGATCAACTTCCATCTGGATAGTCTACAATTTAGTATGGGCTTATTGAACACATACTTGAGAGGATCCACGCGAGATATAAGATGGGTTGTGTGACCATGGAGGTAATGCTGTAACCTCATGGAAGCCCATGCCAAAGCACAACAAGTCTTCTCAATGAGAGTGTACTCAATGTCAGTGGACAAACCCACCATGTCTTCATGAGACCATGCAAACACATCCTGGAATTGGTTTAATAGCACAACCATGTCATTCCGTTGGTTTGGAGTGAGGTCTGAACAATTTTGGATTAACTTAGGGTTTTAAGGTTCCAAGATTGAAAGTAGTGGTTTGGTCAAGGTTGGGTTTAGGCTTATCTGCGACCCATTCCTTAATCTCCTGAGGTGTCTCAATGTCCTTTTGTATGTCCATCAAGTCTGAGTCCAACTTTGCATCAAAGTTACAGCCCTTGTGGAGAGAAGGCAGATCACCAACAAGTACATGCACATCTAAATTCAGAGTCCTGAAATCAAAATATGCTTTCACTTACTATATGAAACTGTTTAATCATACAAAGTGTTAGCATGTACTAATAAAATAACTGCTAATACTATATAGAAAAGTAAGCAATTAAAGTTATCTATAGGGCAGAGGGATTTTCTGCCCGTTTTACCCTCGTCGACCAATGCATGGAGTGTTGCTCCAATTATCGAGGGCAAAGTCCTGATGGACTGCAGTGATAGAGGGGATGTCATCGCCCTCCTTCTCCCGAATGATAACCATGATATCTAGACAATCATCGTCTGGGGTATATCGGTTTGTATGTTCATCATGAACAATGACGCGTATGCCGGACATCATTAAAGCAATGTCATGTTTGCGTTTCTATTCCCTTTCTTCCGCTTCGGGATCAGGAATCAGCACCTCTTTGGCTTTGAATGATACTGGTTTGGGAAACAACATAGTCATAACATGTACTGGCACCTTGTCTGGAGACTGTATTAGCTTATGAGGTGCAGATGGAAAACATTGTCGTGTGGCAGAAGTTTAAGGATCCGGCCGGTGTTTGTGCGGATTCCTATGACTGGAATTGGTAGAATAGCCTAGTCCGGCTATCCCAGTTTAACTGGACACTTGAATAGGGTGCTTAATACCCTATTGATTTTTTCCAAGCCCTTGTCCAAGCTGATGACCCAATGACATTATTTCTTATGTAGCCGACATACCCTAGGCAGAAATCTTGGGTACGAGAAGTGGTGCTCTAATAGGTTGATATTGAGTGTTGCTCACTTCCAAAGTATGAAAACTGGCCGGCTCAACTTCGGAGTTGAAACTGATGATTGGCAGATCTCTTTATTTAGGATACTCCAGCTCAGCATTAACAGTGACTAGGCTGTTATTGATAATGTAATTGATTTGTTGATGTAATTTGGAGGGAACGGCTCCAGCCATGTGTATCCATGGTCTCGCCAATAACAAGTTGTATCCTGAATCTATCTTGAAGACATGGAAGGATACATTGAATGTATTTGGACCAATCCCAATTGGCAGCTCAATCTTTCTGACGGAATTTCACCGGGATCCATCAAAAGCTTTGATCATCGTATGGCTGCTTTGGATCCACTTGAGATTGACATTCATCTTCACCAAGGTGGCATAAGGACAGATATTCAGAGATGAACCTCCATTTATCAACACTCCAGCTAACATGTATTCGGAGGATAATACTGCGATGTGTAGTGGTTTGCAATGACCGGTCCCTTCGGGAGGTATATCATCATCAGTGAAGGATATCACATTTTTGTTGAAAATGTGATCAACCATATGTTGAAATTTTTCCACATCCACTGATTTTGGTAAGTAGGCTTCTTCCAAAACCTTGAGTAAAATCTTTCGGTGTTCCTCGGAAGAGAAAATCAAGTCCAGAATTGATATCTGATGTAGAGCTTCTCTTAAGCTTAGAACCACCTTGGCTTCATTATGGCCCATAGTGCGGAGGAATTTTTCAATCTTCTCCATGGGAATCTTCCCCTTTGATTTGAGGGTAAGCTTGATAACCCTTTGAGGAAGATTAAGTGGATTATCCTTCGACATTGTAACAGTAGTATGAGACGTGGATCCTTCAACTTCTCTATAATTCCATGGAACTTTGTGTAAGCTGACAACTGGATATTGTGGTCTGCAATGTAACGAAATTAGCTCAGGTGTGGACACTTTCAAAGGATTGTCAGCTCCTTTGAGTTGAATTGCTTGAATGGGAAATGTCTTGACAGTCTTATCATCTTCGTCGGATATAACTACTATTGATCCCTTCCATGTAATCCTGCTCTCAAGTTGTACGGTGTTATCGTCTTCCAGCTGCAGGATACCGCTATGAATGAGATTTTGAATGAGATGGCGGAGTGCCCAACATTCGTCTGTGCTGTAACCGTGAGAATGGGAATGATACTGACACACTCCATCAGGGTTAAACCGTCCTACACGGGGATTGATTGGAGGCAGAAGAGATGTAATTCTTCCTTCATTGATCAGCATTTAAAATATTTCTTCCATAGGTTGGCCCAAATAGGTGAACTCCCTCTGGTTGGAAAAATCCCGACGGGCTTTAGCATTTGTTCGCTTTGCAACCTTATCCTCCATAGCTTCGTTTTCTGAAGGTGAGGGTTGAGCATTTATAACAAATTGAAGGAGATAGGCATGCTCCTGCTTGATTAATTGGCATGTGACTTGATGCTGATGGGTCACCAGTTCTGCCAATTGTTCAATTTGTTTGCAAAGAGCTTTCATCTTTCATTCCATAGTAAATTGGAACTTTGCGTAATCCCATTTGTCAACACCGTCTTTGATGGGTTGGGATGTTTCGCCGTTAAGACTGGAATTTTGTCTAGTGCTCCAACTAATCATGTTGACCTCTTCTTCTTTGTGTTGAGGAAGGGGGTTGTCTTGCACATGAGGTTGATCTGGTTTGGTGACTACAATCTCACCATTGTCTATCAAGTCTTGGATCTTGTGTTTCAAGGCCCAACAATCTTGAGTATCATGTCCAGGTGCTCCGACATGATAAGCACACTTCTGAGTAGCATTAAAACCCTTCCCATTGGGGTTGGCTGGTGGAAGAAGACGTGTGATTTTCTTCTGAGTGGTCAGAAGAACAAGGATATTCTCGAGCGAGTCCCCTAAAGGTGTGAACGTTTGAGGTTGCTTTACTTCTCTACTTTTAGGCAAGGATGGTTTGAAGATTGTGCTTGGAAAGGGGAGTAGTTTCTCCTCTATATAGGCATATTTTGATTTCCTTTCTATCCTTGTAGTATCAAGGAAACATCCTCTTTCTTTTTATGGACCCTCCGGGGGTTGTTTCCATAAGATCCGAACTGGATGTGCTCAGCAACTGCTTTGAGAGCGGCTAGGTCTTGAATCTTCCTAGACTTTAATCCCATCTCATCCATTTCTCCGTGTTTGATCATTTCAGAGAATGGTTTGCCAATACTAGCTAGAACTCTTTCATAGAAAGGAGCTTCTTGTACATCTATGAAAGTCATGACAATTTCTGATTCTGTCATGGAAGGAATAACTTGAGCAGCCAGGCGCCTCCACCTTTGAGCATATTATCTGAATGACTCATTAGATTATTTCTTGACCTTGGTAATTTGGTACCGGTCAGGAGCCATCTGATATTGAAAACTGTATTGAGTGAGGAAGGCGTCAGCTAGTTCTTCCCAGCTATGGATCTTTGAATTGTCTAATCTGGTATACCATGAACGGGCTTCACCAGTTAGACTCTTTTAGAAAAGCTGCATTCTGAGCTTTTCATCTTCCGCATAAGATCCAAGCACTCCAATGAACACTTTTAAATGTGTATAAGGATCCCCTAGCTCGTCATATTTTTCAAAATTAGGGGTTTTGAATTTCTCTGGATAATGAACACTAATGCAACGGTCTGCATATGAAACATTGCCATGTGTTCCAATCCCTTTGAGAACCGGTGTCTAGATCTCCTTTGAGATGGGTGTTTTCAGGGTCTTTGTTGGTCATATCCAACTGAGGTTCTGGAATTATTTTTTTCTAAACCTTGGACTCCTCCTTGTGTAGAGGATTATATATGTGTAGGTATCTTTGTACCCTGAGTAGACTGATGCAGTGATTTGAGAAGAACAACCCAATCTATGATTTGTTTACTCAATTTGTCAAATTCTTCTCGGGAAATAGTATTAGACTGGTCAGAAGAAGACATGATTGGTTGTAGGCTCGTGTCCTTTTTGGATTTTGAGTGGGTAACAGGCCCAATTGCTTCCCTACAAAAGACTTATATAGTTTTGTCTTAGGGATAATGTAAATGTTATCAAAACGTGTCCATTTTAGGAATATAATCCTACAAAAACTAGTTGTTAATTGATAACATGTCATGTATGGACAGATATTCTTCATATTTTCCATTACATATGGATGAACATGGAATGAAATTACAAGTAAATGTTTTTACAAGTAATTAAAAATGGAAAGCATGAAGATTCTTTCCTCCGCGTTTGGATTATCAGAGGTTGACCTATCTTAGGGTTACTCTCGCGGCTTTTTGGCATGAAGGTCCCCAGATCATCGCAATCTACTTGACGGGAAGTTAATCCGGTTGTTCAACTGGAGCGAATCTGGGTGGTGCCTTTCCTGAGCCTCGCTGGAATTAGTCTTCCTACGAATCCAGTAATCAAACACCAACAGGATAGCCTCCTGGAGGAGGAACCACACAACATACATTCACATACAACGTGTCTCACCGTTTATGCAAAATGATGACATGTGCGAAGCACTAATATTATAGATAGATATTTAGCAGTTCAGTAAATAAGATGCATTAGTACACATTCATCATAAATGTAAATGCAACATTCACACATAAGCATATAACAGTTTTGAAAAGCTTGTAATAGCGGCTTAAGCCCTCTTACTGGAGTCCCCAACAGAGTCGCCACCTGTCGACGTCAGGATTTTTATTTGTCCCTTTTCGTTACTTGTTCTTTGGTGTTCTAATGTTAATGTGAGATTTGTTTGAAAAAATAAGAGAAAAAGGTCCGACATGTGTAATGTTGACGATTGGACTTTAAGAGTCGCCAGTTGGTGTTTTTAATTGGTTGCACCAATGCAACCGAAAAGGTTTGCACATTGACCTAGTGATGTGACACTGCTAAACGGGTCTGTGAAACCGAGATTCATTATGGGTTCGGGGGCTTGGTTATGCAGAGGGAAGGTGTTAGGCACCCCCCCGACATCCGTGTTGCCACGGTGACCGCCACTTCTCAAAGAAACTGTTATATGAATGTGTGTGTGTGTGTGTGTGTGTGTGTGGATCAATGTGAAATTATTTGAAAGTAGTGCGAGGCCTCGTTCGCACCTATATACACCGGGTTTGAATTTATAGAAAAATTCAGTTTTAACCAAGATATAGCAATGAAGTTTTATAAAATAGGTTTTTCAAACCATGTGCTCAATATTAATTGAGGCCTTTGATACTTCCATTTTATTAAATATTCGGCTTGTTTGCTTTTATTTTTGAGATGCGAGGCATCTACGAGAAAATAATATATAGCAGTGCCGAACTCCTCATGGGCATGACAACCATCCAAGGAAATTCGTACACTGTAAATAATGTACAAGCTACTTACAGCTGAAGAATGTCCATCACGGGAACCGAATCTAGATTCAGTGGACTGAATCTGTGATCACATAATTCCTAGGCTCCCATGATACTGCAATTTGTATGGAAAGCAGTAAGCAGTTATATATATAAAAGCGGTATATATATATATATATATATGTATGTGTGTGTGTGTGTGCAGGATCAACCACCACGAAACAACTCCATGGGGGATCGAAAATATAAATAAATAAATATATATATATATATATATATATATGGACATGATCAACCACCACGAAATGAATCCATGGGGGATCAGAAATGTAAATAAAGCATTAAATGCGATCAACCGCCATGAAGTGAACTCCAGGAGGGACGTGAATGTAAATAAATCTGTTAAAGCTATCAACTGCCACGAAGTAAACTCCAGGCAGGACAAAATGTAAAGAAAGCTGTAAAAGGCCACGAAGTAAACTCCAAGCCTGATAGAAATGTATATATATATATATATATATATATATATATATATATGTGTGTGTGTGTGTGTGTGTGTGTGTGTGTGTGTATAAAAGCAGTAAACGCACCGAATATAAAATCCAGGTTAATCGGATATGTTCGATAATAATTATATATATGTATATATATATATATATAAAGCAGTAAACGCATATAGGATATAAAATCTGTGTTCATCGTATGTAGTCGACCACAATTCATATATATAAGTATATATATATATATATATAAGCAATTAAACGCCCGCATCAAGTTCAGGCTCATCGATGTAGTCGATAATAATTTATATATATATATAAGTCAATAAACGCTCCAGACTGAAGTCTAGGCTCAATCGAGGCATAACTCGATAATGTTAGTCCATATAAAAATACATACATACATATATATATATATATAAGTATATATATAAAAACAGAAATGAAAACCACGGACCAAAGTCCGGGCATACGCACACAACACGACTCTCAATGTGTATAATAGTGTGTGCCAATAAGAAAAGAAGGGCTTTATAAAGTGTAAGAAAGCTTACAGTGGGTTGCCAAGGCAGACTTCTATGACTCTATATGGATGAATACTCAGCTCCCGCTGGTAAATGTATAACTGTATGTGGGCTAGCAGATGTTTAAAAAGAGCAAACACTCAATATGGGGTGTGTAGAAAGCAAATTGGACTGGGCTTCCTCGCCTTTTTTCTTCTTAAAATGGCTGATCCCAAGCTCCATATTAATAGATTACTAGCCGCAGGTGTACCTGTGGCTGCTGCAGATGCACCTGCGACTGGTCGTGGTGGGCTCGGGCTTCGCTGGTCCCGTCGTCTCAAAGTACGTGCACTCGTGCACTGTAATGTCCGCTCGAACTTGTAGAACTTCAATCCGAGCATCTGAACGAGGTATATGTGACCTTCTTCGGACTGCTTGTGTCGAGAGTTACACAATGACATGAAATAGAGGTTGTACGAAGTCAGGAAGAGGAGACCATGCCCATGGTGTTTAAGCTTTAAATTATATCCGGTGTGCTGCCACACGTAATAGTCACTCGGGATTGGATATCCTAGTTCTTGAAGGACATAGTTGTATGTATGTATGTATTGAAGTGTCGAGATAACGCGCAAATGTTGAGGTGGCAAGATGACGTTTGACTCCTCATCGGGGTTATCGCCGACTTGAGTTGAAAGCAGACGTTGCTCAGGGTTATATCTGAGATTGGACTGCTGCAAGTGTTGAATGCCGCAATGTCATCTTGTGGATACATGTCTGCCCGGTGTTAGCTCTGATGTTTGCGGTATGAGTGCCTCAGAAGGAGGTCTGAGATTGAAGCTGATCACATGTATTTGAAATAAGCATTTCTAGGGTTAACGCCGGAACTGCAACAGCATTCATTGGGGTTATCGCCATGAACGAAACTCGGGGTTATCTCCGAGGTTGGAAATGATGTTCCCGGTATATGTTTCGGGGTTGAGATTGATACTCCCGGTGTGTGGTCCGGGGTTGAGATTGAACTTTCGGTAGTATCTGAAATGGAGACCAAAATTTCGATGGTATCCGGAATGGATGTGAGCTATCTTCCAGGGTTATCTCTAAAAGACGATTCTACCCTCCTGTAATGTTAGTAATAGTTGTGCAGAAAATTTCGAGTGGCTACAGTTAACATGTACTGATAAAATAACTGCTAATACTATACAAAAAAGTAAGCAATTAAAGTTATCTACAGGGCAGAGAGATTTTCTGCCGTTTTACCCTCGTCGACCAATGCATGGAGTACTGCTCCAATTATTGAGGACAAAGTCCTAATAGACTGCACTGATGGAGGGGATGTCATCGTCCTCCTTCTCCCGAATGATAACCATAACACCTGGGCGATCATCGTCTGGGGTGTATCTGTTTGTATGTTCATCATGGATAATGATGCGTATTCCTGACATCATTAGGGCGATGTCATGTTTACATTTCCGTTCCCTTTCTTCTACTTTGAGATCATGAATTAACACCTCTTTTGCTTTAAACGGTATTAGTTTAGGAAACAGCATAGCCATAACATGGGCTAACACCTTTACCGGAGACTGTATCAGCTCATGAGGTGCAGGTGGAGAAAATAGCCGTGTGGCGGAAGCTTGTGGAATCTACTTGTACTTATAAGGATTCCTATGACTGGAACTGGCAGAATTAACTAGTACAGCTGTCCTAGTTTGACTGGACATTTGAATTGGGTGCTTAATACCCTGCTGATTTTTACCCAGCCCTTGTCCAGGCTGATGACCTAATGACATCATTTCTTGAGTGGCCGACTTAACCTCAGCAGAAATCTTGGGTACGGGAAGTGGCACTCCAACGGGATGGTATTGCGTGTTGCTCACTTCCAAAGTATGAAAACTGGCTGGCTCATCTTCTAAGTTGAAGCTGATAACTGATAGACCTCCTTATTCAGGACATTCTGGCTTGGCGTTGACAGTGACTAAGCTATTGTTGACAATGTATTTAATTTGTTGATGAAGTGTAGAAGGGATGGCTCTAGCCATGTGGATCCATGGTCCCCCCAATAGAAAGTTGTATCCTGAATCTATCTTGAGGACATGAAAGGATACATTGAATATATTTGGACCAATCACAATTGGCAGCTCAATATCTCTGACAGAATTTCGTCGGGATCCATCAAAAGCTTTGATAACCGTATGGCTACTTCAGATTCTCTTGAGATTGACGTTCATTTTCACCAAAGCATAAGGACAAATATTCAGAGATGATCCTCCATCTATTAAAACTCCAACTAACATATACCTGGAGGACAAAACTGCAATGTGCAATGGCTTACAATGACCGGTCCCTTCGGGTGGTTTGTCGTCATCAGTGAAGGATATCACATTGTTGTTAAAAATGTGATCAACCAGATGTTGAAATTTTTCCACATCCACTGATTTTGGTAAGTAGGCTTCTTCCAAAACCTTCAATAAGATCTTCATGTGATCCTCGGAAGAGAAAACCAAGTCCAATATTGAGATTTAATGTGGAGCTTCTCTTAAGCTTAAAACCACCATGACTTCATTATGACCCATAGTGCGGAGGAATTTATCAATCTTCTCCATGGGAATCTTCCCCTTTGCTTTGAAGGTGGGCTCCATAACCCGTTGAGGAAGATACAATGGATTTTCCTTCGACAGTGTAGCAGTAGTATGAGACGTGGATCCTTCAGCTTCTCCATAATTCCATGGGACTTTGTGTAAGCTAACAACGAGATATTGTGGTCTGAAAGGTAAAGAAATTGGCTCAGGTGCTGCCACTTTCAAAGGATTATCACCACCTTTGAGTTGAATTGCTTGTATGGGAAATGGTTTGACAGTCTCATCAGCCTCAGTAGATATAACTGCTACTGATCCCTTCCATTTGGCAGGACATGTATTCCCACTCTCGAGTAGCACAGTGTCATCGTCTTTCAATTATAGGACACTGCTGTTAATTAAATTCTGAATAAGGTGACGGAGTGCCCAACATTCTTCTGTGCTGTGACCGCGAGAATGTGAATAATATTGACAAACTCCATTAGAGTTAAACCTTCTTGAACGAGGATTAAATGGAGGTAGAAGGGAGGTGATTCTCCCTTTATTGATTAGCATATGAAATATTTCCTCCATAGGTTGGCACATGTATGTAAATTCCCTTCTATTGGCAAAGTCCCTACGGGCTTTAGCACTTGCTCTCTTCACAACCTTATCCTCCATAGCTTCGCTTTCTGAAGGTGATGGTGGAGCATTAATAACAAAATGAAGGAGATAGGCATGCTCCTGATTGACTAACTGTAGTGTGACTTGATGCTGATGGGTCACCAGTTCTGTCAATTGTTCAATTTGCTTACAAAGAGATTTTATCTTTCGTTCCATAGCAAATTTTTCATAATCCCATCTGTCAACACCGTCTTTGTATGGTTTGGGATGATTCACCATTAAAATTGGAACTCTGTCCACTTCTCCAACTAATCATGTTGACCTCTTCTTTTTTGTGTTGAGGAAGAGGGTTGCCTTGCACATGAGGTTGATCTAGTTTGGTAACCATGATCTCACCATTGTTTATTAAATCTTGGATCTTGTGTTTCAAGGCCTAACAATCTTGAGTATCATGTCCAGGTGCCCCTACATGATAAGCACACTTCCGAGTAGCATTGAAACCCCCCCATTAGGGTTGGCTGGTGGAAGAAGATGCGTGATTTTCTTCTGAGTAGTCAGAAGAGAAAGAATATTCTTGAGCAAATCCCCTAAGGGTGTGAACGTTCGAGGGCGCTTTGCTTCTCCACTTTTAGGCAATAAAGGGTTTGAAGACTGTGCTTGGAAAGGGGAGTAGTTTCTCCTCTGGAAAGAGGATGATGTTTCCTTGAAGGAGGATGATGTTCTAACTGCCTTTTTGACATTGTAGTATCAAGGAAACATCATCCTCTTTTTTTTATGGACCCTCTGGGGGTTATTTCCATAAGATCTGGACTGGATTTGCTCAGCGACTGCTTTAAGAGCGGCTAGGTCTTGAATCTTACCTGACTTCAATCCCATCTCATCCATTTCTCCCTGCTTGATCATTTCAGAGAATGATTTGCCAATACCAGCTAAGACTCTCTCATAGAAAGGAGCTTCCTGTATGTCTATGAAAGTCATAACCATTTCTAACTCCGTCATGGAAGGAATAACTCGAGCAACAAGGCGCCTCCACCTTTGAGCATACTCTCTAAAAGGGTCGTTGGACTGTTTCTTGACCTTGGTAATCTGGTACCGGTCAGGAGCCATCTGAGATTGAAAACGGTATTGAGTAAGGATGGCATGGGCTAGCTCTTCTCATCTATAGAACTTTGAGTTGTCTAATTTGGTATACCATGAACGGGCTTCTACAGTTAGACTCTTCTGGAACAGCTGCATTCTGAGCTTCTCGTTTTCCCCATAAGATCCAAGTTCTCCAATGAACAACTTTAAATGTGTATAAGGATCCCCTAATACGTCATATTTTTCAAAGTCAGGGGTTTTGAATTTCTCTGGATAATGAACACCAGGGAATATACAAAGGTCAACATATGAAACACTTCCATGTGTTCCAATCCCCTTTAGCAAACGGATGGTTTCCTCCATTTGAAGGACCTACATACTGATATCACCGGTGTCTGGATCTCCTTTGAGATGGGTGTTTTCAGGGTCTTTGTTGGTTGTATCCAACTGAGGTTCTGGATTTATTTTATCCAAACCTTGAGCTCCTCCTTGTGCAGAGGATTCTGTATTTGTAGGCATCTTTGTATCCTAAGTAGATTGATGCAATTCTTTAAGCAGGACAACCAAATCTATAATTTGTTTACTTAATCCGTCAAATTCTTCTCGAGAAACAGGATTAGACTGGTCAGAAGAAGACATGATTGGTTGTAGGCTCGTGGCCTTTTTGGATTTTGAGCGAGTGACAGGCCCAATTGCTTCCCTACAAAAAATTATGTAGTTTAGTCCTAGGGATAATGTAAATATTTACATGCTATCATAATATGTCATTTTAGGAATATTATCCTGCAAAAATGGGTGTTATTTGATAGCATGTCATGCATGCACAAATATTCTTCATATTTTCCATTACAAATAGATGAACATGGAATGAAATTACAAGTAAATGTTTTTACAAATAATAAAAAATGGAAAGCATGAAGAGACTTTCCTCCGCGTTTGGTTTATCAGAGGCTGGCCTATCTTAGGGTTACTCTCGCTGCTTTTTGGCACAAAGGTTCCTAGATCATCGCAATCTACTTGACGGGAAGTTAATCCGGTCATTCAACTGGAGTAAATCAGGGTGGTGCCTTTCTTGAGCCTCGTTGAAATTAGTCTACCTACGAGTCCAGTAATCAAACACCGACAGGATAGGCTCTTGGTGGAGGAACCACACAACATACATTCACATGCAACGTGTCCCACCGTTTATGCAAAATGATGACATGTGCGAAGCACTAATATCACAGATAGATATTTAGCTGTGTAGTAAATAAGATGCATTAGTACACATTCATCATAAATGTAAATGCAACATTCACACACAAGCATATAACAGTTTTGAAAAGCTTGTAATAGTGGCTTAAGCCCTCTTACTGGAGTCCCTAGCAGATGCGCCACCCGTCGACGTCAAGATTTTTATTTTTACCTTTTCGTTACTTGTTCTTTGGTGTTCTCATGTTAATCTGAGATTTGTTTGAAAAAATAAGTGAAAAAGGTTCGACATGTGTAATGTCGATGATTGGACTTTAAGAGTCACCAGTTGGTGTTTTTAACTGGTTGCACCAATGCAACCAAAAAGGTTTGCACATTAACCCAGTGATGTGACACTGCTAAACGGGTCTGTGAAACTGAGATTCATTATGGGTTCGGGGGCTTGGTTATGCAGAGGGAAGGTGTTAGGCACCCCCCGACATCCGTGTTTCCACGGTGACTGCCACTTCTCAAAGAAATTGTTATATAAATGTGTGTGTGTGTGTGGATAAATGTGCAATTATTTGAAAGTAGTGCGAGGCCTCATTCGCACCTATATACAAAGGGTTTGAATTTATACAAAAATTTAGTTTTAAGCAAGATATAGCAATGAGGTTTTATAAAAGAGGTTTTTCAAACCCTGTGCTCAATAGTAATTGAGACATTTTCATACTTCCATTTTATTATTAAATGTTCGGCTTGTTTGCTTTTATTATCGAGATGCGAAGCATCTTCGAGAAAATAATATATAGCAGTGCCGAATTCCTCATGGGCATGACATCCATCTAAGGAAATTCAAACACCGTGAATAATTTACAAGCTGCTTACAACTGAAAAATGTCCATCACGGGAACCTAATCTAGATTCAGTAGACTAAATCTGTGATCACATGATTCCTAGGCTCACATGATGCCGTATTTATATGAAAATAAGTAAGCAGTTATATATATAAAAGTTGTAAATATATATATACAGACATGATCAACCACCATGAAACACCTCCATGGGGGATTAGAAATGTAAATATATAAAATCGGTAATATATATATATATATATATATATATATATATATAGTGACATGATCAATCACCACGAAGCACCTCCACGGGGGATCAGAAATGTAAATAAAGCAATAAATGCGATCAACCGCCACGAAGTAAACTCTAGGCAGGACTAAATGTCAAGAAAGAAGTAAAGACGATCAACCGCCACGAAGTAAACTCTAGGCGGGACTAACTGTAAATAAAAGTAGTAAAAGGCCACATAAGTAAACTCCGAACTCGATAGAAATATAAATATATATATATATAAGTTTATAAATGCATGTGATGTTTCTCAATCCCATTTCGGTTTATCATTTCAATGATTTGTCGCTATATATATATATATATATATAAAAGCAAAGAACGCATAGGATGTAAAATATAGGCTCATCGAACTGAGTTCGACAACAATTCATATATATATATATATATATATATATATATATATATATATAAGCAAGTAAACGCCCCGACATAAGTCAAGGGTGAATCGAGGCATAACTCGACAATGTTAGTCCATATATAAATATATATATATATATAAGTATATATATATATATACGTGATAGAATGAAAACTACGGACCGAAGTAGGGCATACACACGCAATACATGACTCTCAATGTGAAGAAAGCGGTGTGTGCAAAGATGAAGAAAAGCTTTTATAGAGTGTAAGAAGGCTTACAGTTGGTCGCCAAGGGCAGCTTCTATGACTCTAGATGGATAAACACTCGGCTCCTCACGTAAAAATATAGCTATATGTGAGCTAACAGTGTTTAAAATGAGAAAGCACTCAATATGGGGTGTGTAAAGAGCAAATTGGACAGGCTTTCCTTTTTTTTTTTTCTTACAAATGGCCACCCCAAGCTCTATATTTATAGAGTGGTGGTCATAGTGTATTCTACTGCGTACCGCAGATGCAATCTTTTCTACTGGTTGCCGAGGTGCCCCTGCTCTGAGTCCCGACGTCTCGAAGTATGTGCACTAGTGCACTGTGATGTCCGTTCAAACTTGTAAAACTTCAATCCGAGCATCCGAACGAGGTGTAAAAGACCTTCTTCGGACCTATTTTGTCGAGAGTTACGCAATGACATGGGATTAGAGGTTGTACGAAGTCAGGAAGAGGGGACCACGCCCATGGTCTTCGAGCTTCAAATTCTATCAGGTGTGCTATTACACGTAATAATTACTCGTGATTAAAACTCATTGGCTCTTATGGGACATTTGTGTGTAGAAATGTATGTATGAAGGGTTGAGATGGCGCGCTGGGGGTTGAGGTGGCAAGATGACGATGTTGCCCCTGATAAGTAGATTTTAAATCTACTGATCCGGTATCCCTTACTTGAATTAGTTGCTTTTATTCATGTTTCTTAGTTACATTTTATGTTATTTTGTAGGCTATGACACGACATTGGCATAAAGAAGCAAGAATAAGAAATTCGGACATCTTTTGGACTAAAATACGCAAGCAAATGCAAGAAGGGAATATTGAAGGACCTTTAACACCAAGTCTGATGCATGTTCTTGGCTTGGAACTTGGATTTTATGGTATCTCTACTTATTAACTTTCTGGAACATCTTGAATCATCCCAATCGGAGCTCGGATGCGAGAGTTATGGCCTTTTTATCAACGAAGTTCAAAGCTAAGAGTTGTCATGTTTGCCATTTACATAACATCTACTTCAAGCCTGATTTCCGCCTGATTAAGCCTGACTTAATTGTTTAATTGATTGGGCATTAATTATCGTGATAATCTATATGAACTCGAGAGATGAAGTATAGATTTAGATCTGATCATGATAGCATCTGTTTGTGATTTCTGCATAGATGGAATTCATGATTTGTGTTTAGGATAGAGATATGCCTTTACGCCATATGTAATCTTATAGAGACCTTGTGCTTTAAATCCTTTTTAATTGTAATTCACATAGAGATATAGTGGATTAGTTAATTAGGGTGTCTTGCTTCATTCTATCATCTGTGGATTTAAGTGAGTATGGGTATTATGCATCGAGAGGTGGTTTTCTCTGCTTTAGTGTTCTTGATTAACAATTCAGGATAGAGAATAATTGATGAGAAATGTGTTAACTTAAATGAAGCAATAGGTGAAGTTGTGATCTTAAATCTCCGTAATCTTAATTTAACTAGTGGTAATTAGAATTAGTTTACTTATAAATTGAAATTCATTCGTTTAATTAAGATTGAGTTGGTTACGGGTTAGTACTTGGTGATTTTTATTAAATAATTCTCTGTGGGAACAATACTCAACTTATCACTTTATTACTTGTTGACCACGTATACTTGTGTGTGAGCGTATATAGAATTTACCCAACAAGTATTTGGCGCCGTTGCCGGGGAATTAGTTTAATATATTTTTGCCCATATTAGCTTTAATCAAATTAGTCTTAATTTAAAAAAAAATATTCTTTCTTTATTTTTATTTTATTTTATTATCTTCTAATTTTCTCTCGTTTCAGGTACCATGGCTGGATTCAATTATCAAAGGCCATATTCGAGTATGACTCAACCAAGGGGAGCAGAGATTGATAGACTCGCGATAATTTCTGCATTATGAACACAGATTGAGACACTTTCGAGGAGTTTGGACGCTTTTGCAGCACAACGTCGTCAAATTGTGGCGGTTACTTGTGATTACTGTGCTGGAAATCATCCGAATTATCAATGTACCACCAGTTTCGAGCCGGTACCGTAAGGCGATGATTACCCCAACAATTATGCTTATCCCACCAATTATCATCAAGTTTGGGGGTATCACCCGGATTTGTCATGGAGCTACAATTATGAAGACCAATACTACGCTCCAAATCAATCATACACACCAAAATTTTCATGTCCACCTCCATTGCCACAAGATGAAAAGCCAAATCTGAGGGATGTAATATTGAAGGGCATAGCAAACCTAGAGGAGATGAGGATTCGCCAAGAGCTATCAACCCAAAATTTTAATAATCGAATGGAACAACTCATCATTACTTCAAACCTTGGTCCTCAACACATGGATTCCAAAACTGAGACAGATAATTCAAGGTTGGAGGAATTGTTGTCCAAGTTCGTAGCATCAAATGAGGAGAGGAGGATTAATCAAGAGCGGTTAATTCAGAATCAAGAGATATCAATTCAAAATCTGCAGAACCAGATGGATCAAATGCTCAAAGCCTTGAACAACTGTCCTCAAAACAATTGGTGTTATGACGAGAATTCTGAGATTTCTGAAGTGCCCGAGCCAAATCTACAACTGGATGAGCCACGAGATGTTGAAAAAGAGGAGACAAGTGGGGATAATAAAATTAAGGTCGGTGAAGAACTAACTGTGAGCACCAATGAGAATGAATCGATGTTATTAGTGCCCCAAGTTCCTTCACCACCAAAGTTCAAGGATCCGGTTAGATTTGCAAAACCATGCCCGCTAGGTAGTCATGTCGTCGGTAATGCTCCTTGTGACGTAAAAGTGAGTATAACTTCAAAGCCATGGTGTAATGAGCTGGAGAAGATAGAAGAAGAGATTATTGTGTCTGACAAGCTTAAATGCCCCAATGTGATCAAAGACACAATGGAGAAAACACCTAGATGTTGGAAGTACTTGAATGTGATCTTATCTAAAGAAAGCATACTAGGTGACTTTAATGTAATGGCTATCACAATTGGGAACCTACCAAAAGCTACGTTGTTTCCGATGGATGGAGGGTTCCTCAATTACAGAAGAGGAATTGGATAGTGTTGACCAGACAAAGTCGGGCTTATGACGTTAAAACTAGCGCTACTTGGGAGGCAACCCAAGCTCTAAACCTTTTCTTCCTTATTTATTCTTTATATTTTAGTTTATAGTCTAACTCAAATATTTAGTTTTCAATGAATAATGACTCCATAATGGTATGCTTGTAGGTAAGGCAAGAAAAAGAGAGTCACCAAGCTACTGGCTCCATAGCGCGGGCCGCGCTATGCAATGCTTATACCCAACGTGGGGCGCGCTATCATCTCAGGAAGTTACTGCCCTTACAGCGCGGACCGTGTCACTTCGTCGATCTGACAGCGCGGGATGTGCTTATGTTACCTCATGCTACTGACTGCCTATCGCGGGCCACGCTACATAATGCCTATACCAAGTGTGGGAAGCCATTATCGGTCAGAATCATCGCTCATTTAGCTGGGGAGCACTACTCAAGGGCTATACCCAGCGCAGACCGCACTACTCGGGAATTTCAGGCGCTGAATGGATTTAATTGACGTGTCTCAGATTTGAACAAAGCAAATTCTCCTTAATACATGAAACTTCTCCACTTCTCCTACACCCATTACACTTCTAATACTCCATAACCCCCATTACACCATCCTTACCTCTCTTTCTCCTTTGCAACTTCCATTCCCATTAAACCCATCCATCCCCAACTTCCAATCCACGTTGGTTTTCCATTTCCAATCCACGTTGGTTATCAATTTCCGCGCCGCTTGGAAATCCCAAGTCCAACTCAAGTGTGGTTCCCGATTTATTCAAATATGTCTAGCCTATTCTTTAGACTTAGCAGACAAGGAGGAAAATGCTATATTTTCAGGGAAGTCCTCTCTTTTAATGTTTTCTATCTTAGCCATTGAGGACAATGTCTGTTTTAAGTTTGGGGGGAATTTTAGTGTCGTATTGCATATAGTTAATTATTTACATTGTAGTTCATATAGTTACATTTAGTTTTTGCATTTAATTTTTTGAAAAAAAAAATTGAATTTTTTATTTTTTTTTAATTTGAAAAAAATTAAAAAATTAAAAGAATTAGAAGTTAGTTTACTATTTTTATATAGCATTTAGTACATCTTGCATGA
This sequence comes from Panax ginseng, assembly GCA_020205605.1. Lineage (NCBI taxonomy): Eukaryota > Viridiplantae > Streptophyta > Magnoliopsida > Apiales > Araliaceae > Panax > Panax ginseng. The sequence goes on from CM035132.1 coordinate 114,615,881, forward strand.
GTCCAGCTGTTAGATAGTTACAGTTTGTTTTGGCCAATGATGAGATTGAAATTGAGTAGACAAGTATAATACAGATTATTAGAGCTTTGATGTGATTTCTTGTTATGAATTGAATCGTTTCCTGTTTGAAACAAGTATAATCAGGTTGGAACGTTAGAGACAACTTTGTTGATTGATTAAGTTTAAATTGATACATAATGGACTTCTTAAGGATAATATTAGTTTGAATAAATGAAAGACATGAATAGGCGGAGATGACTAAATTTAGACAAAAACTTAAGTTTGGGAGAAAAATTTGGGATATATAAGCTTAAAAAAATGATGGAAAAAAATATCGTGGCTAGTCTTGTTTCGGGACCTTTGTTACTTGAATAAGTAAGCCCGAGGGGATTGTCTTTACACCTAGCGCCCTAAGGTCTTATATGGTATGGGAGTCGTTGGTCGAAAGCTCGCTAAGGGGTAGCACTGTTAGCCTAATGGAATGAGACATTGCACAGTCATGGTTAAAAAAAATAATAAAACGGGAAAAGAGCAAAAAGCCTCCGTAATGCAAAGTAAAGCATAAGTATCCTGGATTGGATTTTTGAACATGGTGGATGTTTGACTTTAGTTGGATCTAGCTTGTTCGTGAATTTTGTGATTTCTCATTGTATGATGCCTTTAAAGAGATCTATTATGTGTTATATTTAGCATTATATTAGTTAGCATTATTGTTGAGCACACACACACTATATTAGTGATAACATTTTAAGATTTGATGATTGATTGGGATGTTAATGATTTGTTTTGATATGATGTATTATCAAGTTTACTTGATTTCTCTAAGGCCAGTTGAATAGACTTGTTTCTGTCATTACTGCTGGATTTGTAGGAATGTAGATTAGTGGCATTGCATAGCATTGTTGTTTTGTGTTTTGCTTGAGGACAAGCAAAGGTTTAAGTTTGGGGGTATTTGATAAGTAGATTTTATATCTACTTATCCGGTATCTATTACTTGAATTAGTTGCTTATATTCATGTTTCTTAGTTACATTTCATACATTTTATGTTATTTGTAGGCTATGACACGACATTGGCATAAAGAAGCAAGAATAAGCAATTCGAACATCTTTTGGACTAAAATACGTAAGCAAATGCAAGAAGGGAATATTGAAGGACCTTTAACACCAAGTTGGATGCATGTTCTTGGCTTGGAACTTGGATTTTATGGTATCTCTACTTCTTAGCTTTCCTAAACATCTTGAATCATCCCAATCGGAGCTTGGATGCGAGAGTTATGTCCTTTTTATCAATGAAGATCAAAGCTAAGAGTTGTCATGTTTGCCATTTACATAGCATCTACTTCAAGCCTGATTTCCGCCTTGATCCAATCCGAATCTGTCAATTCTCAAAGAATGAAAGTTGTAGATCTCGTCGATATCTTCGATTTGATAGGTGGGAGGAACCGTAACTCCTAGCGGATCAAAGGTTATGCCTGTTTTATAAAAGGACATCGCAACAGAAAATATAGTAGCGCGGACCACGCTAGGGGAGCGCTAGGCCACCAGAAAATCTGCTACAGTAGCGCGGGCCATGCTCCAAATAGCCTAGACACAGCGCGGGGCGCGCTAGGCGGCGGGGGAAGAGTTAAATTGGGTTATTTGATGTTCAAATTGAGTTAGAATAGGATTCTTAGTTGCCCAACTTTCTAGGATACCCATTAAAACTATAAATACATGATTTTAACTTGGATTGGGAGGCTAATTCGAAGAATCCATAAAATCCCTCTTGGGATAGATTTCTATTAGATTATTCTTTACTTTCTTTCTTAGATTAGGAACACTAAATTAGATTAGAATTGGAGATTGAAGCAACTTGGAGACCATTGAAGATCAAGAGTAGGAGCTTGAGGAAGATGGATATTTGCTGACAACAGATTCAATTCTTTACTCTACTCTTATTTTTATCTTTTAATGTGTATTCAAGTGTGGATTCTTAGTTTTAATTCAATGAACTAATTCTTTGTTTGAGATTACAATGGATCTTATTGTGTAGTTTATTTTAATATGCTTCGCTATCAATTATTATGTTCTATTGTGAGAATTATCTATTGTGATTCAGACTTAATTGTTTAATTGATTGCCATTAATTACCGTGATAATCTATATGAACTCGAGAGATGAAGTATAGATTTAGATCTGATCATGATAGCATATGTTTGTGATTTCTGCATAGATGGAATTCATGATTTGTGTTTAGGATAGAGATATGCCTTTACGCCATATGTAATCGTTTAGAGAACTTGTGCTTTAAATCCTTTTTAATTGTAATTCACATAGAAATATAGTGGATTAGTTAATTAGGGTGTCTTGCTTAATTCTATCATCTGTGGATTTAAGTGAGTATGTGTATTATGCATCGAGAGGTGGTTTTATCTACTTTAGTGTTCTTGATTAATAATTCGGGATAGAGAATAACTGATGAGAAGTTTGTTAACTTAAATGAAGCAATAGGTGAAGTTGTGATCTTAAATCTCTGTAATCTTAATTTAACTAGGGGTAATTAGAATTAGTTTACTTATAAATTGAAATTCATTCGTTTAATTAAGATTGAGTTGGTTACGGGTTAGTACTCGGTGATTTTTATTAAATAATTCTCTATGGGAACAATACTCAACTTATCACTTTATTACTTGTTGACCACGTATACTTGCGTGTGAGCGTATATAGAATTTACCCAACAGCCCCTCACCGGGGTTATCTCCAGTTTGGGCTAATAGCAGACGTTGCTCAGGGTTATCTCTGAGATTGGACTGCTGCAAGTGTTTGAATTCCATAGGGTCATCTGTAAGTGTGTCTGTCTTCCCAATGTTAGCTTCGGGTCTTTTAAATGAGTGCCTCAGCAAGAGGTCTGAGATTGAAGCTGATAACATGCATTTGAAACAAACATTTCCAGGGCTATCGCTGGAACTGCAATGGCATTCCTTGGGGTTATCTCCAAGGACGAAACTCGGGGTTATCTCCGAGGTTGGAACTGATATTCCCGGTGTGTGTTCCGGGGTTGAGACTGAACTTCCGGTGGTATTTGGAATGGATGTGAGCTGTCTTTTAGGGTTATCTCCAAAAGATGAATCTGCCCTCCGGCAATGTCAGTAACAGGTGTACAGAAAATTTTGAGTGTCTACAACTGTCGTATTGAATATCCTCGCTGTTAGCTTGTTTGGTTGGGCTAGTCCTCCATTGGTTGTTCTAGTGTTGTTGCCCTTATTGCCGCTTCCTCCATCCGTGTTTTTCTTCCTCTGACAATCTTTGATCTGATGTTCCGCTTCACTATAGTTAAAACAACCTCCCTTCTTCGCCGTAGGACAATTGGGCAAAATATGCCCTTCTTGTCCGCAAGTATAGCATACCATTTTTCCTTTCAGGCACTCTCCCGAGTGACCCTTTCCATAGTTTCCACATATCAACTTCTTATGATGCACACTTCCTTGCTGAATCTCCAAATTACTACTCCCACTGCTCCATTTTCGCTTCTTGTTGTTGTTGCCACCACTGCTAACATTCAAATATCCTCCATCTACCTTCTTCTTGTTTTTTTCCCGACTATATTTTGAAACTGCTTCACTTCCACCTTTCGCTATGAGAGCTTTCTCCAACAGAGTTGAGGATGACGTAATTTATAAAATCGCTACCTTACTGTAGATCCACGACTTTAGTCCATTTTCGAACCTTCTTGCTTTCTTCACCTCCGTGTCCACCTGATGTGAAGCGAATCTGGCCAATTCATTAAACTTTGCAGCGTACTCTAACACTAACATATTCTCCTATTTCAATTCCAGAAACTTGATCTCCATTATTGCTTGTGTACTCTCAGGGAAGTAGTTCCCAAAAAACAACGTCTTGAATGCTTCCCAAGTCACGATTCTTGCCCTGGCTTTGCTCTGATTGGCTTCCCACCAATAGTTAGCCTCACCCTTCATTAAGTAGGTAAAAAAAATCATCTTATGTTCCTCTGCTACTCTAACAATAATGAAGGCCTTCTTAATCTCCTTTATCCACGTCTGGGCCTCTATCGGGTCTGTTGTTCCTCTAAACTCCTATGGGTCTACTGCTTGAAGTCTTTAAAGTTGGCTAGTGGGTTTCCCGATTGATTTCTTGCAGGTTGATCTTGATTCTTCATAGCTACAACCATCATGTTGATAAAGTCTTGCATTGGGCTTGGTTGAGCTCCCATTGCATTGTTAATTTACTCCTCGATCTCTTGGTTTCGTAGTACTCGTCTGGGCGACATTATCTAATTAAACAAAATTCTAACACTTTACTCGGGTTTTATTATTGTATTAATATTTAGAACATAATACAATACTGTATTCTAACAATCACATAATCATCAGGTGAGAGTTTTAGATTACCAAAATTTGGAAGTCTTTATTCCCAATTAGTGGGTTAAGTTTATTTTTTTTAAAAATACCAATTCAGTTTACTGGATTTACATGACATTAAATAGACAATATACTATTTAAATTCTCAAACACATATCATAATAATGCATTTATATTCATATACCATTCTTCGGTGTCTCACATGTTCATTACAGGTATATTACTATAAATGTTAATATCCTATTTTAAACACAAAAGATAGGATTTACTCAAAATGATACTCTTCTATATACACAAATAGGGATACTACCTACCTACCTACCTACTACCTCACACCTACTGAGGTTTACATCAACATAAAACCCTATTAAACAAAAAGGGGTACTAATGTATCTATCTACAACTGGTACATAGCATAACATCACTAGTGGACCCGCTAGGTCACCTGAACAAGCTCCTGGGGAAACAACCCCTCCATAACTCTATGTCTAACTGATCGACTCGACTCCCCTATCTCGATATATGCCCTCCTAGTCCCACTGTGATGGCCCTCATATGTTGCGTCTAGCACCAATCCCAAGGTCTTGACCCTAACCTTCATGGCCTATAATGTTGTCTCCAACTGGTTCAGCCGCTTGGATGACTCATAAATGCCTCATCCATGCGTATCTTATATGTAATCTCTAAGTCAAACTCACCCCGCATCGCCAGATGCTCTACACTCAGTGTTCCAAACTTTGCCTTCTCCTGCTCTAGCTGCACTCGCACCTCGACTAACTCAATCAGTTCCTAACTAGCAGCATCTTTATTGTAATACCCGAGAATTTCCATGTATTATTAAATAAATATATTAATGGAAATAATATTTATGTGAATATAAGTGTTATTGTTTTGTGAGTCGATTATTTCAATTGATTCGTATTAGATCAATGTGTATCAAGAAATGTGGATTGACAATGAGAATTGTGAAATGCCTTGTGTGGCATAATGTGAAACGAGGAAATTCACTAAGCAAATTAAAAACGGGAATTAGGAAGATTAATCGTGTAAGATTATGTGATTTCATATAAGTAATCAATACACTCTTAAACTTGTAATATCACTCTTGTGGACATAAATTCATGTTGAGTAAAGAAAGTTTGGCGATAAAAGTTGACATAAGGCATTGAAGTTAAACCGTCTTAGCCTTGTCGGTAAGGTAGCCAAGCGCCTACGCCATCCAAGAAGATATAAGCTGGCGCGCATTAGGCCAAATGGTCGATTGGAGAAAATTAATTTTTCTACTTTAGAAATAAAATGGAACAATTATGTGATATGTGTGAAATTAATAAACCATGAAATAAAGTACGTTATGTTTGACAAAGGAATTATTAAGTAAGCCATTAATTAATATTAATTGATTGTGGTGGAATATTGATTACTTGGTAATTAATTAATAATATGTGATTATTATTGTTTGCAATATGTCTATAAATATAATAAGGATTATATAGATAATTAATGGTTATGGGGATCCATAAATACATTAATCAAGGAAGAGGATAATTTATTTATTTGACATAAAACAAATAAGTAAGTTATTAATATAATAAGATTATATTGACGGTTATGTGCATGTGAGCAATAATACAACTATACTATATAGTGCAGTGTGACATTTATGTGACTATATATTAAGTCTTATAAAACTATATTGTATGAAGCAATGTGATTAAACATATTAGAACTATATGTTATAAATACATTATGAAATATCTATGTGACAATATGTAGATAGGTATACATTAAAATAAAATGTACATGGATTATATGTATGTTGCATAGCATCTACTACCTTGGAATGTTAAATCATTTTGTGACACTAAGTTATAATGTATGGTTGATATGTGTATACAATATAGCATAAGAATAAGAGTTGTGTATAAGTATATGGTCTAATGTTGCAAGAATAATGAGATAATTGGATTGTCCCAAAATGAGTGGCACAAGTACATGAATAGTAGCTCAAGCTAGAACATGTATTTCTCCAAAAGGCTAGCCTTAGTTGATGATGGCTGAGTTTTGGGTGGTTGGCCAACCCTTGAGCAACCATTGTTTCATTTCATTGCACCATGGATTTCAACCTGGTGTAACACCAATGTCTAGTCCAAGCTCCTTCTATAAATAGCAGACATGTTTATCAGTTGGTGTTGCTTGGAAATTGTCTGATAAATTGCTTAGTGTAAGATTGAGAGCATACAAGTGAACTAAGAGAGCTTGAAAGTTCATTAGGAGCAAGTTCATTGCACATTACGAAGGTATAATTTATTTTCCTAGCTTCCATTTTATTCTCTGTCAAAACAGAGTTCGTGAGTATTGAAATACAAATTCTTGATTTTGTGGAATTGTATGTTAATGAGGTTGGGTATGGGTTATATAGTTGTTGTATGACCATATAAATATGTTTAAATTGTTATAGTACTGTTTAGAATCAATTTTGTGAGTAATTTCTGTGGTTAGGCTAGTTTTCTGCTGAAGTATATTGTTCCTGGCTCGAACTAGGTACGCCGTCATTGCAATTTGCCAAATTTCGAGTTCGATTTTGAGCTTCGCATTTTACAATTTGTTATAATATTATGACATATACTAGTATGCGAGCATGTGTAAGGGGTATATATAGATATATTAACTTAATGTGAGCATGTTTAGACTAGATTAGCATGAATAACAAAAGTGTGGAGTTTAACATGACTTTATGACTTTAGAAACGAACTTGATGAGTATGAATGACATGTATACTGACTTTGTAAGCATGTTGGTATGATTTAGAAATGCAGAAATAAACCGTTAACTTATGTCTATATGATTCGTAAGAGAGCATGAACATGTTGGACTAATTAGTACACTTTACAAATGAAAATACGACTTTTAAACAGGAATATTGACAAACTACCTTAAGGGTTAAAATCTGACATTTGTAATCATGTTAATGTTACTCTTAAACTCACTCATGTAACATAAACATATATATACCATGCTTGTGTATCATATTTTAAGTAAAGCATAAACAAAGCATATTTTCAACCAAAGCGGTGCTACTTTCACATATGTGTTATATATACTCGCACGCATGCCTAATATGAGTTTTATAACTATCTTATATTTTTAGAGAGCAAGCATAATATACTTTGTAGTTTTATGACCTCGAATGGCCTTATATTATTTAAATGATCAATTTGGAATTTATTATGAAAGAAGGAACCTAGATTGATTTGAGAAGCATGAGAAGGCCTTTAACATGACAAAGTATATTATGTATGATTATGTGTTCAAGTTGGACAGAGACCACAAGGCAGCAACTGAGTCTTGGCTTGGCTAGAGGACGGCGCAGCTGCGTCGGTCCTAGGCTTAGCCATGGCGCAGCTTCCCCGGTCTGGAATCTGAGGTAGTAAATTCTGATTTTTGGACAGTAACTTATAGGATGCCTGTTTTGCTAAGAGTGGTTTAAAACCTATTGATGCATGTATATATGTGAGGACTAAGTAATCAATTAGTGTTTGCCTTGTAATAGGAAGGTCCATGGGTAAAAAGGGCTTAACCTTGAGTATTCTTAATTTACTTATGAAATGACTAGGTATTGATTCATGATGAAATTATAATCTGATTTGTACCATATGTGCATACTTAAATCGTGTCAAACTTGATTAATGAATGTGTTAACTAATGAACACCTTGAACATATAATGCGCTATAAATAGGATTTGAAAGTGTTGATTTCTTAAAGTGGATAAACTCCGCTTGAGGAAAGTATCTAAACTATCCTTTACATTGTGCAAGTTCTCTAACCTTACTCAAATCTATATTGAGCAAGTATCTGAACCCTACTCTTATCGTGCAAGTATCTTTGCATTACTTTATTCAATGAATACTGTAAGCAGAATATTTAAACCTTATCTCTTTGAATGCAAGTTATTCTATTTATTCGTTCAATTGAACAAGTATGCTTAGACTCTTGTGAAAACTATTATTCATGTTGAACTTGGTATTATTCTTGAATATTGTGAAAGAGTCAATGCCATTTGATTCGGCTAGACTATATTCATGTTTATAAAACTGTCCAAACCAATTGATTGGTGCAGAAATCTTGAAAACTGAGTTGAACAACCCTTATGGTAAGGGGAATGTATGTTGTTGGAAACCCCAACACATGAGTGGATATTATTGTGGTGTTATGCATAACTTAAAGTATTATAGACTGATCATCTATAGTACTTGATTCTTTTGGGTTATCAGTTTAATATTGGTAATTCCAGTAGGTGTTCAACAGTCCTTAATGATTGTTCAATATAAATTGTTATCTAGTTGGATACATTGATAGTCGTTGAATTCATATATATCTGTCGATTTATATTGAATTATCGTTCTTATTACAAGAATTATCGATACTAATTATTCATGATATTATTCTGAAACTTTGAACTATCTTAAAGATGATACTTCGATAATTCAAACTTGTGATATTATATACTTCACCCTTGTTGTATATTGCTTGTTGGGCAATTTGTGCTCATCCTTGCTTATTTTAAAACCTTTAAGTTAAGGCGGAACATGGATGTGTCTCTGAAATAGACAAGGGCAATGGCAATGGCAAGGCTATCGACTAGCTTGTTCCTTTATGTTAAAATTTATGTGTTGTATTAAGACTATTTTCAGACTATGTTTAAACTTAAGTAGGATTATGTAATAAGTCCTTAGTCGATATTATTATATAATCTATTAAGCACTGCAGGTTGCGAGACTTGGGAGAATAATTATAATAAATCATTGTATATTATTCTAAATTAGATCTTTCGTTGTGAACGTGTTATGTTAGTTATTATGGTATTACCATGAGAACGTGATGAACCAAATTCGAGTGACCATGTGGAGGTCCAAATTTGGGGGCGTCAAATTTATACTGCTTCTCCATGTACTAATGAGTCATGTTCTGCACCTCCAACTCTACAATCCTCTGCTCCAACCTATAGTTCTTTGCTAGCAGTGTAGGTCACAGATCATCTCATCCTGTGAGGTGTCCATCACCTCCTCTGGTACAACCTCCTCCTGATCTACAGAGTGACTCCCCTGGCTATCTCCAAGCATCATATAATAAAACAAGGATACAATATCAGTACTATAATAAAATATATTCATTGGTAAAATAAAATAATATTTTATTAAATACAACACATACTCGATAAATTTCCACAATCCATAAGAGTTTTCTTCTAAGGTTATAACCTAGGTTTCGCATTCCTAATGTTTATAACCTACAACTTTGATACCAACCTGTGACGCCCCCAAATCCAGGTTCTCTAACCTCAGATTCAGTGCTTAGGATCTATCATCATCATAAGCATTCTATAATATATTGCGGAATAATAAACATACATTGTTCATTATAATAAAGTTTCATAACATAATCCCAAAGTCTTCGTTACCTTAAACACACCATTCATATTACAAAAGGTTTGCATAAATAATTCCATCATATAACAATAATTAACATTCATTCTAAATAATTCTTGGATCTTGCCCTTGCCTTTGTCTTTCGTATTCGATCCTTCAGGCTTAATTGAAATAAATGTCATGATATAGTAAGGAAAAGCAACTAATTTGCTTAGTAAGTTTATATATAAGGGAGATATATCATGATTAGAAAAGAGGTTTCTCTTTCAATGTGCAAAACAGTATAAAATTTTGAAGGAACATGAATTAAGTTTCAATAATTGAATATTCAAATAATTGAATAACAAATGCTGAGTGGTTTGAAATAACCATGAACATTTGCCAAGGTTCTTAGTCATTTAAATTGGACCTCTTAATAAGTTTTGGTACTCAAGGGGATCAGTCTTTCATACCCCATGATTTAATCAAATTTATCCTTTTTATAGTCAAGAGTTCTTATTATATCAATATAATAAGAACAACTTTTTAAACCACATTTGATTTAACAAATTTAAACATGCTTGATCTAGCTGATATAATTAGCATAGATCTATCTCATAAATAGTTCATGAATGAAGAATTTTAATATGATTTGCAGTTCAATAATAATAGAACAGAAATTCAATTACACAAAGTGAAAATTTCAATAATCATTATAGATGTGAATAATCAACAATAATTATTCACTAGCATGCTTTGAAAATAATAACTCGAGTTTGAGTTAAGGAAGTTGCATGTTCATCGAGCTACAACTAATTAGCTTTAACTAAAACTCTTTGATTGACCTAACATTGACAATGTTGGTCTACTAATTAGTACTGCGTATAATCATACGTCTATACGCTTACTTATGCGATTATCTAGCAAATAATTTAGTCACAATATACACGTAGTATAATATACCATCATTAATCTTATAGGATATTTAATAAACCTTAAGTTAATGATTTAATAAATTTATAAGGTTTTTCTTAAGTAATAAATACTTATTAGACCCTTAAACAATTATTATAATTGTTTAATTAATGAATCATCTAAATTATCTCCATTTATTAACTCTATCTTCCTTTAATTACCATTTAATATTAGTTAAATAGTAATTAATTAATTACCTTTAGTAATTATTAAATAAATAATAGCTAATTACATCTCCTAATTATTTAATGTTAATTAAGTATTAAATAATTAATATTATTCATCTTTAATTATTATTTAATATTAATTAAATAATAATTAATTAATCATTTATCCTTGAATAATAAATAATTGATTTATTAGTCTTTAATTATTCATTACTATTAATAAATGAACAATTAATTAACCTTTGTCCTTATTTAATATTATTTATTTATTTATTTATCCTTGAATAATAAATAATTAATTCACTTCATAAGTCTTTAATTATTCCTTCTTATTGATATAAGAATAATTAATTATCATTTGTTCTTATTTATTATTTATTTAATTAATTTTTTATCCTTGAATATTAAATAATTTATTTACTTCATAAGTCTATAATTATTCTTTCTTATTAACTTAATGTGACGCCCCCAAAATAGGTATACATCACCCATCTTGAGTCGCCAAATACATGGTTCAAAATATAAATACAAACTTAAATATACAACATGAGCTGTGAGTTTTAATACAAATATTATCTTCTAGACAGTATTTAAACTCAAAATAAGTCCTCAATACATTTATTATCACACTATTTCACAGAATAGTGAGAACTACTAATGCAAACATCTGGACCGTCACTCCGTTTCCCGACTAGTCCCAGCTATATTCTCATTTCCTGAAGAGAACAATAAAAGCAAAGGGTGAGCTCAACTAGCCCAGTAAGAAATATTATGACTAAGATAATGCAGAATAAATTATCGTTAACGTTCAACAGTGTTTGTAGCGTCCCCCGAATCCGGACCCCAAATCGCCGCGGATTCGGTACACTAATCTTTCTATAACTTTTTGCGGAAGATATAAACATAAATTGTTTATACATTACATTACACACTATTCCCCAAGGTCGAGTAACCTTAACTTATACACATTTCATAAATTATTTATTACATAACCATATTTATCACAATACGCTATTACAAACTAGCTGCACTTTATAACCCAAGCTGAACTTGGCTTTAATCGTTTCCTGTATCCGAACGCTTTCGCCTTATCTGCAATGTTTTATCATGATATAGCAAGGGTGAGAATGAAAGTTGCTTGACAAGTTTAAATACAACAATATAAGGATATATCATGATTGAAGAGTATGAATAATGGGCTTGCTATAATTCATCAATATAATTGAGAACTAGCACGAACAAATTTTTGACTGAACAAGTTTTATACATGAACAAACATTTCTGAACCAACTGGTAATGAAGGTGATCAGCCTTTCATACCTGACTTATACATGCAAGATGTACAGAGTACAATTTTCATGGCAATCAAAGAATGATTAACCATAAGCTTGAATAAAACACTCTTATTAGAGTTAAGTAAGAACAAACTTGCTCGAACTGATTTGATTACCATAACGCAATTTATAACGCTTTATCCGAAGACCTAATATTAATAATATAGATCTCCAATATTAGAATAATATCATCAAAATATAATACTGTTATATTTATATACACAGAATAACCTAAACACATAACACATAACCCTATCAGTCTATACAGCACACAAGACTTAGCATCAGGTCAAACTATTTCAGTCTGACTTAAAACTGTCACCATTCTATCATCCCGGCGATCTAGTCGAACAATACTCGAGTTTAAGTTCAGTTAAACTCTTCCTGAACACTTAACAATTATTTCAGATAATTTCTTATCAGTCAAAACATTTTTCCTAGGCTCGTAATAATTTTCGGATAATTATTACCATTTATCATGATTTTCCAATCATTAATATCGTATTTAAATACCACAATATTCATTAATCATTAATATCCATCATAACATAATATTATAATATAATTATAATATCACCAGATATTCTAAATATCTTAAAATCATAATTACAGGATTTTTAAACATTTAAATCCATTATCCAGATAATTAATATTAATATTAAAATATTAATATTTTCATGCTAAAATATCAAAAGTTATATTTTATAACTTAAAATATTTTTATAACACTTAAATCATTTTTAAATGATTTTTAAACATTAATTCTATTTTTCCTTAATTTATTTAATATATTTAGTAAATAAACTAATTACCATTAATAATAAATTATTAATGAAATTTATCATAAAATATTAAAAGTCATCAAAAATAACTTAAAATATTTTCTTTTACCATAATATTATTTTTCATGATTTTTCATGAATTAAAACTATTTTAAAATAATTTATTTAATATTATAATTAAATAAATAAATACCTTTATATATTGCCAAAAATATTGAATATTTTCAAAATATACACAAAATAGTTAAAAACTATTTTTAGGACTTTAAAATAATTTTCATAATTTATTTTGTATTTTTAATAATTTAAAATCATTTATTTCAATTTATTTATTAAAATAATTAATTTTCTAATTTATCTGTCGCTAAAGGTAGCTTAGGTGACAAATCTGCCGCTAAATGTGTTCTTGATGTGTTCTTCAAACATTTCGTAAATTTCGTCGGTTAACAAGTTAGCCACTTTGACCATACTTTGATCGGTGATTATAAGGTTTTCTAGCGTTATTAAGCATCAATCATGTAGTATATATGTAATACTACACATATCGGTCATCAACTATGTTATACAACATCACACGTGGAAGATCCGGGCCTCAAAATATTCGACATCGTTTTCTTCATTTTACGGGTTTTCCGAAAATGAAGAAACAAATGAGGGTACTAGTTTTAGGTCATTATAGTTTGCATTACGAGCTTGGTATGTGTGATATTAAGGTTCGTGAGCGTAGTAGAGATGTCAGTGCACACCTATATATCCTCATATCATTCTAACAACAACACAAAACAAAGATTTTGGCTGGTCAAACTACATAGCCGGAACTTGTTCTTGAAGATTACGGCTTTTCCGAATCTTCATCCGCCATCGATCAATGGTGGTTTGACCATGATTCTATACTATCCATTATGATCTAGGTAATGTAAAGGTTTTAGTATGTACACAACATGTCATACTACAAGGATCAAGCAAAAATCGAGCCATAACATCAAGCAAAAGCAAGATTAATAGCCTGGAAAAACTTGTCAGACAACATAGAAATTTCTGGGCTGCCCAGAAATCATATTTTGTGATCGCATTCAACTAGGTTTGGACTGTTCATAACTTTTTGATCTAGACAAGATCTGGACTTGATTTAAGTTGGAGATCAAAGAACACATGGCATACTATAGATGTACAACATAACACACCAAAATATATTAACAGAGACAGATCTAGGAGACCTGACATTTGCTTGTCAGTCAACATTTTTCCAGATTTCCAGATTTGAGAAATCTTTAAATTCGTGCATCTAGATGTTATAGATTCTTGATATAACAACCCAGATCAATTATTAACACCTTAATACACAACTTTCAACAATCAATTACAACATATAACATAGAATCATAAGATTTCTAGGTTTAGGGTTCATATACCTTTTATGCTATGATTTTTGATCTTAGCTATCCAAGTTGTTTGTGATTGATCTAGGGCTGGTATTTGGGACTGATATGCTTGCAATTTTCGGAGGTTGAGAGAAAATGAGAGTTGGTGAGAGTTTGTGTACAAAATGGTTAACTTTTATAAATTCTCTTTCTCTAAATCTTTTATATTCTACAAATGCAATGTATATTACTTATCTAGCTACTGATCTAGGCTGATATAATTGATATATGTCATATACTAGACTTAGGGTTGTTCACCAACCCATTTTAGGGCTAGATTTACAAGTCATCCATTAAAGAATGCAATAAGGGCATTTTTGTCATTTCCATTTATTCTAGAATTTGCCAAATGATAAAACCCTTAGGGTTTAGAGTTTGAGAAATCTAGGGTTTAGGGTTTGGATAAATTTAGGGTTTAGGTTTTAACCCTTAAATATTTAGCAACTTGGATTTCAAAAAAATTCTAATTAAATTTTAAAAATAGAAAATTTTGATTTCTAATTATAATTAGGGCTTCCTAATTATATCATAATTTCCTAATCATGAATCATTATTTTCTAATTAGGACTATTTTATCCTAATTAAAATTGCTAATTACGCAAGTAGGGTCAAAATGGTCATTAAGGTTTTCAACCCACAATTTAGGGTTTTTAAATAGAAAATAATTTTCTAATATAGAAATTAAATATTCGTAATTAGATTAGGGTTTTCTAATTACTCAATCTTAAATTAGAATTAATATATCTAATTAACATTAAAATATTCAATTAACACTTTCATTTTTCCTAATTATAAATTAGGGTTTCAAATCCGTCATTAGGGTTCCTGACGGAAAAGTTTAAGTTCGATAATTTGGAAATTAGGGTTTTGCTAATTAATTAAGCGTTACCCTAATTAATATTATAATAATAGCAGTAGAGCATTATAATTCTCCATTAATTTCCCAGATTAGGGCTTCAATTTATCAAAATCTGAAACTATGGTTTTCAGATCAAGTATTAGGGTTTCAAATTTGGAATTAGGGTTTTGTAATCAATTTGTTATGATTAACCCTAATTAATCTTATAATTATTTACACTTATGCCATTAAGTTCCCAATTTAGGGTTTCATGCACCGAATTAGGGTTTCGGATGCCCGGAACTGAAACTAGGGTTTCCAGAACCGATTTCTAGGGTTTCTTATCAGACGTTAGGGTTTTCTAACTGAACGTTATCGTTCTTAATATATTCTTAGGGTTTGTTACAGATATAATTTATCTGGTCAACCCTTGACCCTTAACCACATTCTGAACACATCATTAACCATATACACAGAACTTAATCACATAAACACTTAATCCTGAATAATTCACCTATAAGCCTTCACGAAATTTTGAAATCCTCAAAATTCCATCCTAATAACATCAAACGCATACACTTATTTTCTGTCTAGGTCTAATATTTGACCTTAAATCAATCATTTAAGATTTTACTAAATTGTCTAAATTCTCGGGTTGTCACAGTGTTAAACTGATAAAATACAATAGACATCAAGTTTAACTGCAACGGAACAAGCAATCTATTAGAAGAGTCAAGTAGAGCATGATATCTACTATCTTCTATGATTTAAAAGAATTTATCATCAATTTTATCGCTGAGACTTAGCTTAATAAATAATCTACATCATCGAATCACCCTTGCACTACGGCCAAGGATATTCTTTAATATCATGACCACAAATTATCCATGCACTACGGGCCAAGGATATTCATGTTTTCATCAATGGTCATGATCATGCCAACAATTGTCCATCAATGCACTACGGGTCAATGAGAACTTTTACCACATCATTTGTAACATTACGGTCACGATTATAGCGAATAATCCTTGGTTATAATCATACCAAGTCCATCTATGCACTACGGCTAAAGATGACTTTCATAACAATATAAGCATAAGGATGATAACAATGATATAAGAATTTAATTAAAAGAAAGAAAAGGATAATTTTTTAAAGATTTATAATTTAATTTATCCAGAATTCAATAATGTCTAAATTGTCAACATGATACTGCTTTGTGGAGTAAAATTCAAGAATAATATTGTATCAAAAATGATTTAGACCGAAAAGAAATCAATTTTTTATCATGAATAGTACCCCGAGTGAATATTAACTGAGTGAATAGTACCACATAAATAGTACTTCGGGAATAGTAATCCCGTGAATAGTACTCCGGCATGAAAAAGTTAAAACTTATCAAGAATGCTCAGAATAATATTTCCATGAAAAGATACTGGATGAAGCGCAAATATCAAGGATATTCTACTAATTTCATGGAGTATAGAAGCCAAAACTTTAACAAAATGAGTATAGAATTCGGAGTCTGAACTGAAATAATATTACTTACATACTACAGTGTACGGAAGAAAATATTATTTCATATGAATATTGAACAAAAATAACATCCCTTACCTTGAAAAGAAGAGTATTCCAACTGGTATAACAGGGATATTCTTGAAGAAAACTTGAACTGTTTTCTACGCTCAAAGCTTTCTAAAACTCAAAAGAAATACACTCAATATTATAGAAGAAGAATTCTCTGATTCTGGTGTGATTTTCAATTCTAAGTAAGCATCCTATTTATAGGAGAATGAAATGATACTATTTGAATTTAAAAAATCACGTGTGCACAGTAGGGAGGTTCACGGACTCAACAAAAATTCAGCAGAAAATTTAATTTTCATTATGCAAACACTATGCATAATAAAATATAATATATTCTATTTTTCATAAAAAACAAAACTTATTATAATATATATACTAAACAGTACTCCTTCCCGTGAAATCAATTTGAAATCCTTCACAGGACATTTCATTTTTTCTTCCACCTGTGGGCCCCACATGTGGACCCCACTTTTATAATAAAGAATAAATTTCTACCGATTATTTTGAAAAATGGGTACATAGGGGTCCAAAAATTAAGCAAAATTTACATTAATTACTTCATAAAAATCCCCTCAATATTTTTAACAACATTAATCATCATTATTATAATTCGCAATATTTAACAACCAGACCGTTCCCAGAAAACAGGAAGCTTTTCAATAAGGATTTCTCCCTATTGGCGCGCAATTAGGTGACCAAACCTCTCCTCGACATAACTTTTTAGACATCGTCAATATTGCAAATAATAATATGAATACATGTATCGTCTCAATTATTGATTTAATATTATATAAAATATCAACAATAATTGAATCAAATAACGTGAGATACTATGCAGCAATTACTGTAACAATAATTGAACAAAACTGAGTAACTTCTCATGTAAGCATCAATAATCAATACCGTGTGCTACTATGCAACCATGCATATTACTATACTTTTAACACCGGGTATTTGAATAGTTAACAGTAAAACATCCACCATTATTTTCATAAAAAGATATTTTTGTCGTTTTCTCAATCCGACAATAATTCCGTTATGAGGTCCACCAATGATTGTGCCGTCGTACGAATATTCCCTGTTAAAACGAATATTCCCCGACCAATCGAATATAATATAACAACTTGTGTATTTTGAAAAATTTATAAATATTACCCACAACTATGACATTATATCAAATTCACTCCTTAATATTCAAAAATAATATTTATAGAAAATTCATCTTTATTCATAAAAGTTGGGGTCTTACAACGTCCCCTTCTTATGAAATTTCGCCCTCGAAATTAGGGTACATACCTGGTATGACGAAGAGGTGAGGATACCTTGATCTCATTTCAGATTCTAACTCCCAGGTCATTTCCTCAACATCGTGGTTTCTCCACAAAACTTTGATTTGAGGTATAACCTTGGAGCGTAGAATATGTTCCTTCTTATCCAAGATTTTAACAAGAACCTCTTCATACGTTAAATCTTTCGCTATTTCGTTCGGTTCTAACTCAATAATGTGGTTCGGGTCTTCCACATATTTACGTAACATGGATATGTGAAAAACATTATGAACACGAGACATACTTAGCGGTAAAGCGAGTCTATAGGCCACAGTTCCTACTCGGTCAAGGATTAAAAATGGGCCAATGAATCGAGGATTGAGCTTTCCTCTCTTTCAAAATCTCGTAACTCTTTTCCATGGAGCAACACGTAACAACACATGATCTCCAATATTGAATTCCACGTCCTTTCGATGAAGATCAGCATAACTCTTTTGTCGATCTTGTGAGGTTTTATACGTTGTCGGATTGTTTGAATCTTTTTCGTAGTCATACATACCAACTCCGGTCCCAACAACATTGCTTCACCCACCTCATCCCAACATACTGAAGAACGGCACTTGCGTCCATACAACGCCTCGAATGGAGTCATGCCAATATTTGCTTGATAACTATTGTTGTAGGAAAACTCCACCAATGATAAGAACTTGTCCCAACTTCCTTTGAAGTCAAGGACACAGAATCTTAATAGATCCTCAAGAGTTTGAATAGTCCTCTCCGACTGTCCGTCCGTTTGAGGATGATAAGCCGAACTGAATCGTAAATCCGTGCCCATAGCTTATTGCAAACTAACCCAAAACCGTGAAGTGAATCTTGGGTGTCGATTAGAAACTATAGATACTGGCATACTATGCAGTCTTACAATCTCATTTATGTACATACGAGTAAGACTGTGACGACCTAGAAATTCGGATCGTCCAGAATTTAAGTTTAAAGAATTAGTTATTAATAAAATGAATTTGTATTAATAATATTATGTGCTATATGTTTATTAATCGTTCTAAAACCTAGGATGATTATAAGTATGGAGGATTCTGGCTACGAGCTAGACTGAACGAGTAATAATTTTTAAGACAAAAATGAAAATTTTCTGGGAACAAAAATATTTTCGGGGAAAAAGACGAAATAGGCACTATTCCGTCGAAAGATTTGACGATAATATATCATGAAAAGTTAATTAAGCCGATAAAAGTTTTTCTGAAAAAATGTGCAGAAATTAGACAAAATAAAAATGACGAAAAGTACTGTTATGTACTTTTTATTCGTTTAGCTACATTAAGGGAAAACGTGAAGGAAAACGCTTAACACCAAAAAGTGTTTTTCAATTTTTTAGAAATCCGAAGAATAAGTAAAATTTAATCGGTAAAGGAAAGACGAAATATCCAAAAATATTTGGATTTCGAGAATCACAGTTTTTAAAACTGTCTGACGAAACCCGAAAGACGTAACCACCAAACTTACGGGCTAAGTTTCGTGAATAGTAAGGAGTTTAACTTAAGGAGTAAGTAAACTTAAGGGCTAAGTAAACTTAAGGAGTAAGTAAACTTAAGGGCTAAGTAAACTTAATGCTTAAGTTATGAATAGTAAGGAGGTTTGAGCCCCTAACCTTGGATTTTCTATAAATAGGAAGCTAACTTTCATTTAAATGGGATTTTTTGAAAATCCTATAACATGAGAAAGAGAGAGAGAAAGAGAGAGAGAGAGAGAGAGAGAGAGAGAGAGAGAGAGAGAGAGAGAGAAAAAAAGCTTGAGAGCTTAGAGAAGATAGAGAAGGAAGAGAGTGAGCATGAATGATCGGATCGAAGGTGATCATGAAATAGAAAAGCTTGTGAATCGCCAGTTTTGTCTTACGAAAGAAAAATAAAGAGGAAAGGTATTAAAACCTAACTTCTAAGTTAACTTTTCTTAAGTTTTTATGTTCAAAACATAGCTTAATAAGAATAAGAAGTAAATGATGTTTGGAATGAGTTCATATGGTTAAAATCGTAAGAAAATGAAGAAATAAGAATTAAAAGTTTAGTTTATAAATTTCTTAAGGAAGTATAAGATTCGTAATGAATTAAAATGATCCGAGTGGATTATATAAATAATTAGGTTAAATAGTTAAGGAATGATGTTCTACAACATCAAATTCTAATAAAAAGTGAAATCGTAATCCAAAATATCGATTAAAATGAAGAACGAACGAAGAACGTTGTTGATGGACAAATTTAAAACCATCGTAGCATAATTGTTTTTGATAGACAAGTTTATAACCATCGTGTATAAGTTAGATGCTTATTACTTGGTTAGGAACGGTAGAAATGTTCATGAAGAACAAATTAAAACTGAGCTATAATGACGTTATGGCGAAAATTTCGTAAAAGATGAACGAGAATTAAAAAGCATATAAATGAACTCGAAGGTGTACAATTTTATAAGAAAGTAAAAGAACATAGAAAACATGAGTCGTGGACTCAAGAACGAATGAGTTCCGAGTTCAGATTACCGAATTATGGACGAACGAACGAAGAGCGTTAAAAACATAAAACGAACGAAGGGTGAAGATTAAGCTAATCGAATGGCATGTTAACAGATTCAGAATGAAGTTCTGTTCGAGGGGTATTGAAGTATGTAAGATAAGGAAGAGAATGGCTTTGGAACAACCTCGTTCTGAGTTATAACGAAGAAGATTCGAGATCACAAAGTACGCATCTCAAACTTGATTCAAGACTTAGAAAATTTTCTAGTTTTTTGTGCCGGTGCCATACAAACTGGTGAGCAGGAGGAGATGGCGCCAGTAGTGCGAGATCGACCATCGACTATTAACGAGTCACTGCAGTGACGGAGAGGAAAGGAAGAGAGTGACGCCGTAACGCCGGTGTGGGGAAAAAGCCAGAGATGAGCTTTTAACTACTCAGCTCTTGGGGGAAACGTAAGGGAAGATAAAGAACATAAGGTTCATCAAACATAACACTTAATCTAGTAAATTAAACCTTTAATGAAGGTTGAACAAAAAGATTAAACAAGATTAAAAGACAGAGAATTTAAGCGGTAGATTACGGAACCGATATCCGGGGACTGTAGTTACGATAAACGAACGTGGAGGATTGCTATGGTTGTTATTCCTTAGACGTTGAGCGACGAGGGTAATGAATAACATTTTGATGTTATGTCATGATAATGAGAGATAAGTGTGAAGCGTATAGACGTTGTGTACGCAACGCTGTTGCAATAAACGAGCGATCTTAGCATACAACGAACGGTATGGCTTCGACATTAAGAATGACTAATGAACATGGGGTTCAAGTAATGGATAACGAAAGTATTAAGTAAGATACAAATGGTATCAAGAAAGTATTAATGAACGGTAATAAGATTAATGAAAGCCGAAGGTGAGTCTTATAAGAATGAATCTTGAAGTATTGCATTTAGTTGCCAGAAAGCCGTAAGGAGTAAGAAATTAACTTAACAAACATTATAGTTAATGATTAAGATAAGTTACGATAAGTTTAGGTTGTGGTACAATCGCAACCTTTGATGGTTGACATATGGGAGCTGGACTAAACAATTCCTTCAGAGAGTGAAGGTATATACGAAACTGGCAACCGATCTAACTCACTGTGATGGCAGTGTAGATGAGATATGATCTTGTTTGTTAGTTGTTTGTGAGAAACCACTCAGAGTACCATATGGACTAATAGCAGAGAAACGATGTGTGCTGAGTCCTAGAGAAGTTATAAGAAGAAGATAAGAATGTAAAACATCAACGATGATGAACGTATAGTAAGATATCTCCGTATGTCATGAAGCCGTAGAACGATAATGAAAGTGGTCGCGTAAACTTAGGTTGCATGAACGTGAACCGTAAGAAGTAAAGTTAAGTAAACTAATGTATAAGTCAAATATACATGACTAATTGGTATATGTGTTATTTTTCTTATGTTCTACATAGGAAATGGAATGAACAGTTTAGTATAAACTTTAAGCTGTAGCTGTGCGTAAGGCAAGTTTCCTAACTTCATTCATATTATAAATGAATGCTAGTTTTTTAAACTTCTCAGATGTTGAACTTGAGAAGTTCTGTCTATGTGTGAATGTGTGATATTTGTACAAGGTGGTAGAATGTATGAGGCCTTGTGCCACAATGTGAATACTTCGGTGTTTCTATGAGATGAATTGTTCTGTGATTTAACTGTTCAATAAGAGAATGCTCTGTTTATATATGATCTGTTATTCTTAAATATGTGCTAAATATTCTAGCCAGACAGGATGTATATGAAAAAGGTAGAAGAATGAAAGTATTTTAAAGTGCATGTGAATAATGTTTTAAAATGATAGGAATCGAGATTACTCCTATTATTCAAGCTGCTAGATAACTTTTGTTCAGTTATCAAAGTTATAAAGGAATGTTTAAACTCTTAAAGTTGTGTATTCAACTTCTATGACTTGTTGGGAAATTGAATGCTCATACTTGCTTTAAATGAAAAACATTTTCAGCGTACGATTTTAGAAGAACTTAAAGATCCCGTAAAGATCAAGCAAACGGTATCCATATGTAGTGCCATTCAGAATGTGGATGAGCGAGAAGATCGAGTGAAGTCTTGTAATATAAAATAAGTTAAATGAACTTTAGATTAGTTTAATGAACTATTATGTATCCTTAATGGCAGATGAAAGTCACTCGTGTAAGATGTAAAGAATAATGTAATTATAGTTATTTGTAATTGAAGGAGTTATAAGGTTTTAAAACCTGGGAATTTAGAATATATGTTGTTATATTTCAGTATATAATGATGTATGTTTGGATGAATGATGTACTCATGACGTACGGAATCCGGGTGTGAAGATAAACCAGATTTTTGGACGTTACAAAGACGTTCAAGTGTATAAGTTTCTCGTATAGGTAAGAAATGAGCAGATTTGGTCAATCTATTGACAATGATCCAAATCATATATATGCCTTGAGAAACCTTAGGAAGACCAGTAACGAAATCCATGGTAATGTGCTCCCACTTCCATTCTGGAATTTCAAGTGGTTGCAATGGACCTTTTGGCACTTGATGCTCCGCCTTGACTTGTTGACAAGTTAAACACCTTGAGATAAACTCCACTATCTCTCTCTTCATATTGCTCCACCAAAATGTATGTCGAAGATCACGATACATTTTGGTACTCCCGGGATGGATTGCAAACGGTGTGTTGTGCGCCTCCATCATGATTTTATACTTTAAATCAGGGTCGTTAGGAACACAAAGTCTAGAGTTGACTCGTAGTATTCCTTCTTCATCGATTCTTGCTTCTGGGATAACACCTTCTTGCACTTTCTTTCTCATACGCATCAGTTTCAGATCTTTAACTTGAGCAGCTTTAGCTTTATCTATTAAAGTCGATTCTACTCGTATGTTTGCCATCATCACGTGGGTCCCTATAGTCTTTAACTATATCTCCATCCTTTACAAGTCATACAAAATGGGCCTTTGTGTTGACAATAATGCACTCGTACCTGCATATGATCTTCTACTTAATGTGTCAGCTACCAAATTCGCTTTTCTAGGGTGGTATTGAATGGTATAACCATAATCTTTCAATAGTTTGAGCCAACGTCATTATCGCATGTTGAGTTCCTTTTGAGTGAAGAAATATTTGAGGCTTTTATGATCCGTATAGATCTCCACTTTCTCCCCATACAGGTCATGCCTCCAAATTTTAAGTGCGAAGATAACAGCTGCCAATTCTAGATCATGAGTAGGATAATTCCTCTCATATTCTTTGAGTTGTCGATAGACATAGGCTATGACTTTCCCATGTTGCATGAGAACACATCCTAACCCTTTGTCCGAAGCATCACTATAGATGACAAATCCCTCCGAACCGGATGGTATTGTCAGAACAGGTGCTGAAATGAGTCTTCTCTTGAGTTCTTGAAAACTCTTCTCATATTCCTCGCTCTAACTGAATTTTGTATCTTTCCGAGTCAGCTGAGTTCATGGAGTAGCGATTCGAGAAAACCCTTCTACGAATCTCTGATAATAACCAGCTAAGCTGAGAAAGCTACGTACTTCGATCACTGATTTAGGTTGCTCCCAACTTTGTACTGCTTCAATCTTCGTTGGGTCAACAGATATTTTGTGACTTGATATCACGTGCCCAAGGAATGCTAATTCCTTAAGCCAGAACTCACATTTCTTCAACTTGGCATAAAGCTTATTTTCACGAAGCTTTTGGAATATCAGCCTCAAGTGTTGCTCATGATCTTCACGGCTTTTGGAGTAAATGAGGATGTCATCAATAAAGTCCAAATTGTCAACATGATACTGCTTTGTGGAGTAAAAATAAAGAATAATATTGTATCAAAAATGATTTTGACATAAAAGAAATTAATTTTTTCATGAATAGTACCCCGGGTGAATAGTACTCCGGCATGAAAAGGTTAAAACTTATCAAGAATGCTCAGAATAATATTTTCATGAAAAGATATTGGCTGAAGTCCAAATATCAAAGAATTTCTGATCATTTCAGGAATTATAGAAGCAATACTTACCATAGTAAGTTTAGAGTTAGGAATCTGAAATGAACAATATACGAAACTACAAATGGATTTTCAACTGTCATGTGGTAGTCCGCGTAGATAGATCATTTCCATAATTTAATAACAAATAAATACGAAGGATTATTCACCAGGCATGCGGTAGTCCGAGTAGAGAGGTTATTCCCACAGAATAATAAAGAATAGAATAACAAAAGGATTTCACCATGCATGCGGTAGTCCGCGTAGACAGGTTATTCTAACGAATAATAAAGAATAAAATAACAACCCTTATGAGTATTGAAAGAAATAACTCTCTTCATGAATACGGAAGAAATAATACCCCTTACCGTAGTAGGAGATTGGATACTAAATAGTGTAGTAACAGAGTACTCTTCTTCTTTCTATCTGATTCTCTCTCTATAGAATTCTCTTTTGAGTCGTCGTGAATTGGTGAGAATGAAAGAAGAAATAAGCTTCTATTTATAGAAGATTTCTAGCTTAGCCCTTGCAATGGGAAGAGGCAAGTGGCTTGACGACTGGTGATGTGAAAAGAAAAGTGGTTTAACGCTTGTAATGTGAAACAACAAGTGGTTTGACACCTGTAATGTGAAACAACATGTGGTTCGACGTCTGTAATGTGAAACGACAAGTGGTTCGACGCTTGTAATGTGAAACGACAAGTGGTTCGACGCCTGTAATGTGAAACGACAAGTGGTTCGACGCCTGTAATATGAAACGACAAGTGGTTCGACGCCTGTAATATGAAAGGTTAGTGGTTTGACGTTTGGTAAAGACAAGTACTATTAGCAAAAGTGACTCTTAGATGATGACATATGGGCCCCATAGAATAAACAAAATTTATAACAAACGTCGCACAACATACTTCTTATTTATATCAAAGATTGAATAAATATTTACTACAAATAATTTTATCTTCAATCAACACATTTTCTTAATCTTTTAACAATTATTCATCATTAATACTATAACTCACAATATTGATAACCAGATCATTCCCAGGAAAGAGGGAGCTTTTCGATAAGGACTTCTCCTTATTGGCGCACAATTAGGTGAGCAAACCCCTTTCCTCGACAGAACTTTCTAGACATCGTCAATAATATAAATAATAATATGAATAACTTTACCGTCTCAATTATGCAACAATTACTGTAGCAATAATTGAGCATAACTGAGTGACTTCATACGTAAGCATCAATAATCAATATCGGGTGATGTTATGCAACCACACGTATTACTGTACTTTTATCACCGGATATTTCAACAGTTAACGTTAAAACTTTCCCCGTTATTTTTATAAAAAGATAATTTTGTCATTTTCTAACTCTGACAATAATTTTGTTGTGGGGTCCACCAATGATTGTGTCTTCGTACAAATATTCTCCGACAAAAAGAATATTCCCCGACCAAACGAATATTTTATAACAACTTGTTTTACTTTGCAAAATTTTCACATATCACCCTTAACTTAATCCTTTTATCAATTTAACCATTTACTAAATAAAATAATAACTATATGAAAATTGAATACTTTCATTTCATAAAATTTGGGGTGTTACAATCTCCCCTCCTTATGAAATTTCACCCTCGAAATTAGGGTACGTACCTGGTATATCGAAGTGGTGAGGATACTTTGATTTCATTTCAGATTCTAACTCCCAGGTCATTTCTTCAACATCGTGGTTTCTCCACAAAACTTTGACTTGAGGTATAACCTTGGAGCGTAGAATATGTTCCTTCTTATCCAAGATTTTAACTGGAAACTCTTCATACGTTAAATCTTTCGCTATTTCGTCCGGTTCTAACTCAATAATGTGGTTCGGGTCTTCCACATATTTATGTAACATAGATATGTGAAAAACGTTATGAACATGTGACATACTTGGCGGTAAAGCGAGTCTATAGGGCACAGTTCCTACTTGATTAAGGATTTCAAATAGGCCAATAAAATTGAGGGTTGAGATTTCCTCTCTTCGTCAATTTTTGCTTCTAGAATAACGCCCTCTTGACCCTTCTTCTTCACATTCATCAGCTCTGAATCTGTAGCTTGAGCGGCTTTAACTTTATCGATTAAAGTCGGTTCTACTCGTATATTTGATATCATCACGTGGGTCCCTAGAGTCTTTATATCTATCTCCATCCTTTGCAAGTCATATAAAATGGGCCTTTGTGTTGACAATATCACATGCATACCCACATATAATCTTCTACTCAATGTGTCAGCTACCACGTTCGCTTTTCCAGGATGGTAATGAATGGTATGGTCGTACGTAATCTTTCAACAGCTCAAGCCAACATCTTTGGCGCATAATGCTTTCGTTTTAGGTGAAAAAAATATTTGAGGGGTTTGTATCAGGTTCAAGGTCGATACAAAATTCGATTTCACGCTCTAGGGTAGGCTAGGAAATTCTTCAGGGAATACGTCAGGAAATTTATTAATAATAGAAATATCATTCAAATCTGACGTATTTTTGTTTAAATCTGTGATATGAGCTAAGAAAGCTTGACATCCATTTTTCAATAAACGAATAGCTTTATGGCTTGAGATGACAGTGATTGACTTTAATGGTTTGGTTGCTTGCATTCGCATAATAGGTTGTTTAGGAATATGAAAGCTAACAACCTTACGAAAGCAATCAATTTTAGCATGATGAGTGGTTAACCAATCAATCCCTAAAATCACATCGAATGCAAGTATTTTAAAAGAGATAAGATCGATAGGTAACGTGAGGGTGCCGATTTTAATCAAACAAGATTTAAAAATAGTGGAGGTAACGGAGATTTCTCCCAATGGATTTTCAACAGATAAATCAAAGTCTAATTTCTTCGGAGTCAAATTTAAACGTTGAGTGCAAGTAGGAGAAATAAAAAAATGGGTAGAACCGGTGTCAAATAAGGTATAAACTTTACAAGAGTTTATGATTAGCTTACCCGTGATCATCTCGTTTTGATTCCTCGCTTTTTGGGAGGTTACGACAAACGCTCTCCCTTGAACTACCGGTTTTGTCTTATCTGTGACGGCCTTTGATGCCTCCATCCCAGCTGGACTTGACTTCGATGCACGACAAAATCGGGCGGTGACCTTCTCTTCCATAATTGTAACATTCTTTGGACTGCTGCGTATAGTTTGGACGGATGTGTCCCTCCTGTTCGCATTTAAAACATACAACTGGTGGTCATTCTTCTTCCTTTAAAACAGGTGCTGGTGCAGCTGTCGACATCTTTCGGTCATTATTGAACCTTCTCTTCTTGAAATTTTCACTTCTATTATCTTGGCCATGATTACCACCGAACTGGTTACTATTTCTAGCATGTTGATTCCCTCCACATTTTTTGTCCCCGCTTCTATAAGACCCCAACTTATTATTTAATGAAATTAAATTTCCTCTATTTATTATCTTGAAATAGTAAGGGCTGATTTGATTAATGTGGTAAGTTATGGGTAAAATGCGCAATTATTTCAAACAAGCAAGTGATTTTAAAATATTCATTGTTGACGAGAAATATTCGTTTGGTCGTGGAATATTTTTACTGTCGGGGAATATTCGTACGACGGTCCAGCCTTGTGTGGGCCCCATAACGGAAAGTGATTGGATGAAGAAAACGACAAGAATAAGTTGAGTATAAATAACGGCGTAGTTGTTGCCAATTATCATCGTTGGAATACCCGGTGGTTAAAAACACGAGTAGCACTGCGGTATTACACCAATTATTGATTCTTACGTAAGAAGGCACTACTCAATAATTGTTATAGTAATTACTATTCAGTATTTTATTTTATTGATTCAATAATTGTTGCGTTGATATTTTATATTATTGTTGTTTTAATAATTGTCATTGCATAAAGATTTTCTATTATTATAGAGCAATAATTTATATTATCTGAATAATATTATTAGATAACATTATTAGCAATGTCTAGAAAGTTACATCTAAGGAGAGGTTTGGTCATCTAATTGCGCGTCAATAAGGAGAGATCCTTATTGGAAAGCCCCCTCTTTCCTGGGAACCTATGCGGTTGTCAATAATGTGATTCTGTAATATTATTTGTGAATAATTAATTATTGATTTATATGATGAAGAAAATATTGATTTTTATGTGGATATAGATGGAGAAAATTTTTAATGTGACAATTGTTAAAAATTAATATTTTATCTTTTTCTGATAAAATAATTCATTTAAATATATTATTTTAATAATATATTGATGGTGATATTTTTACAATGAATGTGGGATATATAAGTATATGAGGAGGAAGAGTATTTTTGTGGCATCAAATGATTAACACATGTTTTGTGTGTCGGTAGACCCCAATTCTTGACCGAAATTTGATTATAGCCTGTAAAATCGTCCGTTTGTGGATTTTGGTCAATTTCTGTTTGGAATTTGAAAAAACTTTCTTCTGCAAAGTTATAGAGAATGAAATTTCCTATGGAAAGGACATGTGGTTCTAATTTTTTTCACAAAAGGGCTATTTATTGTGAATTATTGAAGTTTCGGTATATAGGGTGTGAATTGATTTTTAGAGTTTAAATGATTTTTTGTTAGAAAAACATTTTTTGTACTTTGGTGACCCTCACTTGCACATGTTAATGGTTGAATTCAATTATCTAGAGGTGGGCTTGAATATTTTGTAATTATATTAATATTATATTAAATTTTCTGCTTTGGTGTTCTAAGCATTTTCCTTTAAATAGGGTGCTTAGGTTAGAATTGAAAATCACACCAGAAACTGAAATCTTCTCTCTCTTTCTCTCTCGATATATTGAGCGTATTCTTGTGAGTATACTTTGAGTGTTGCTATACGGTGCAAGTTCAAGTCATAGCCTATATCCGGTGTTTCAACTGGAAGTACTGTCTTTCGAGGTAAGGGATGTTATTTTCTTCATATATGATATTATTTCTTCAATATCATTATGCCAAAATATTGGTTTGAACTTTTAATCAAATTTGGAACTTTTTGTGTCGGGGTTACTATTCACGTATACGGCACTATTCACGTATACGACACTATTCACGAATACGGCACTATTCATCAAAAAATGAAATTTTTCCTTTTCGTCCAAAATATCTATTATGGATACTAGCTTTGATTGTATCCATGTTTTTGATCATTCTTGAATTTTACTTCACTATGATTATTTATGAGGTATTTTTGGACATGAAATAGTCAAATCTGAATCCTTGATATTTATTCTTTTGTTTCAATTTGGATTCGTTTCCTTTAAAATATTTTTCATCATCCTCTATCCTAAATGATGATATTATTGAATATCTTGGCACGTAGTACAAAGATAAATGATTTTATAATGAATATCTTTGGCCCGTAGTGCAAAGATGAAGCAGTGTTGAGATGAACATGACCGACTGATGAATATCTTTGGCTCTGTAGTGCAAAGATGAATATTTGATTCAAGATGAATATTGATTGATGTTACGAGGATAAAATATTGATGATGGACTTTTAAATTCATAGATAATAGTAGAATTCATTCTCACGTAACTCTTCTATGAATTATTATTTCATTGCGAATATTGGTCTGAAACTTGTTGTCTATTATATTCTATCAGATTTTTCCCTGTTGAAGACTAACGATAATTTGTTCTATATTATCTTAGTCATAATATTCTTTACTGGGCTAGTTGAGCTCACCCTTTTCCTTATTGTTCTATTTTTCTCAAGAGGCGAGAATGTAGCGAGTACTAGTCGGGGTATGGAATGATGATTCTAGAAGTTGTTTAGTAGTCCTCACCATTTTTGTATAATAATGTATCAATAATTGTGATGAGGATTTATTTGGGTTTGGATATTTTCTAGAAGACAATATTTGTATTTAAACTCACAGTTTTTATGATGTATTAATAAAGTTGTAGTTGTTTCTGTACCATTTTATTGACGACTTAAAATGGGTGATGTATACCTATTTTGGGGGCGTCACAACAACCGATGATGACTACCACCTGGTATTATCGACTTGCCGGCTACTCTCTTTTGGTTGGGTTGACTCATTATCGCGCTCCAATAACTGAGCCCTATTTACAACATCTGAATATAAACACAATTTGTGAGAGATAAAGTATCAACTAGAAGTACTGTCTTTTGAGGTAAGAGATGTTATTTTCTTCATATATGATATTATTTCTTCAATATCATTATGCCGAAATATTGGTTTGAACTTTTAATCAAATTTAGAACTTTTTGTGTCGGGGTTACTATTCACGTTAACCGCAACTATTCATCGAAAAATGAAATTTTTCTTTTCCGTCAAAATATCTATTATGGATACTAGCTTTGATTGTATCTATGTTTTGATCATTCTTGAATTTTACTTCACTATGATTTTTTATGAGGTATTTTTTGGACATGAAATAGCTGAAATACGAATCCTTGATATTTATTCTTTTGTTTCACTGGATTCGTTTCCTTTAAAATATTTTTCATCATCCTCAGTCCTAAATGATGATATTATTGAATATCTTTGGCCTGTAGTGGAAAGATAAATGATTTTATAATGAATATCTTTGGCCCGTAGTGCAAAGATGAACAGGTGTTGAGATGAACATGATCGACTGATGAATATCTTTGGCCTGTAGTGCAAAGATGAATATTTGATTCAAGATGAATATTGATTGATGTTACAGGGATAAAATATTGATGATGGACTTTTAAATTCATAGATAATAGTAGAATTCATTCTCTACGTAACTCTTCTATGAATTATTATTTCCACTGCGATATTGATCTGAAACTTGTTGTCTATTAATATTCTATCGATTTTTCCCTATTGAAGACTAACGATAATTTGTTCTATATTATCTTAGTCATAATATTCTTTACTGGGCTAGTTGAGCTCACCCTTTTCCTTGTTGTTCCATTTTTCTCAAGAGGCGAGAATGTAGCGAGTACTAGTCGGGGTATGGAATGATGAATCTAGAAGTTGTTTAGTAGTCCTCATCATTTTTGTATAATAATGTATCAATGATTGTGATGAGGATTTATTTGGGTTTGGATATTGTCTAGAAGACAATATTTGTATTTAAACTCACAGTTTTTATGATGTATTAATAAAGTTGTAGTTTTTTCTGTACCATTTTATTGACGACTTAAAATGGGTGATGTATACCTATTTTGGGGGCATCACAGTTGGTATCAGAGATTAGGGATATGATCTCTGGCGGAGATCGGGGAATAGAACTAGGAGGGGAGAGACGAGTAAATCCTTCGCTAGTGTGTCCTACCTAAGCTTATTTGTTAGTTGGTCAATATATAGGGATATTATGTGATATGTTGATTTCCTTAATTAACCCTTGTTTTATGGCAGTATTTGAGAATGTCGACTGAGAATGTTAACAGTGGAGTAAATGAGACCATGGAGACGTCTGTACTCACCAATGAGGAGAACGTGCAGCAGACCGGCAATGTTCCTCATGTGAACAACACCACTGAGCAGATGATGAACGACGGGATGTTTAGAAGTTTTTTGCAGTTCATGCAAAATCAGACGAGGGAGACTCGTGCACAAAATACAGGTAGAAATGATAACAACGCACGATTTGTCACGGCCAAGCAGTTCAAAGAGTTGGGACCACCAGAATTCTAGGGAAAGCCGGATCCGATTAAGGCAGAGACGTGGGTCAAACAAATTACCAAGATATTCGATGTCTTGGGATGCACGGAAGAACAGAAGGTTCCATTCGCTACTTTTATGTTCCGTAATGAGGCAGATTACTGGTGGGAATCTATGAAGCGTACCCATCCAGCTGCACTCAGCATGTCTTGGGAGACGTTTCAGAAACTGTTCAACGACAAGTACTTTCCTGAAAGTATTCGTCATATGAAGGAAGTGGAGTTTATTAGACTGGAACAAAATAACATGACGGTGTCCCAGAGACGAGGCGAAGTTTGCAGAGTTATCCAGGTTTGCACCTCATTTGGTGGAGAATGAGGAACGTATGACGCGGATGTTTCTGAGAGGTTTGAAACCCAACATACGTCAGTATCTAATTTCTCATAAATTTTCTCTCTATTCAGATGTTGTCAATAGGGCTCAATTATTAGAGCGAGATAACGAGTATGTTTAACCGAGGGACCATAACCAGGATCATACCGGAGATAGCAGTCAACAAAATAATGATAACCAGCAGAGAAAGAAAAAGACGGACAAAAATGGTAACCACTCTGGTGGTAGTCATGGCCATGAGAATAGAAGAAGCGAGTCGGGAGGAGATTTTAAAAAGATGAGATTTAACAATGACCATGTGAAGACGTCAACACCAGCAGCAACTAGTTCTAAGGGAGGAGAACGACCACCGGTCATATGCTATAAGTGCGGGAAAGAAGGACATATCAGTCCAAATTGCCCACAACAGTTCAAGGTATGTTATAATTATGGAAAGGAATGACATATCGCTCGAGATTGTACGATAGCGAAACCAAGTCCAGGGGGAACGGTGACTCAAAAGGCTGTCCCAGAAAAGTCAAAGTCAACGGTTCCTGAAAGAACGTTTGTCGTGACTAGTCAAAATGCGAGGAACCCAAACGAGGTGATCATGGGTAAGCTAATCATTAATTCTTGTGAAGTTTATACCTTACTTGATACCGGTGCTACCCATTCATTTATCTCTCCTGCTTGTGCTCAACATTTAAACTTGACTCCGGAGAAATTAGACTTTGATTTATCTGTGGAGACTCCGTTAGGAGAAACTTTCATCACATCCACTGTTTATAAATCTTGTTTGATTCAAGTTGGCACCATCACCTTACCTGTTGACCTTATCTCTTTAAAGATACTTGCTTTTGATGTGATTTTAGGGATTGATTGGTTAACTACTCATCATGCCAAAATTGATTATTTTTATAAGGTTGTTAGTTTTCATAACCAAACCAACTGTTGATTTAATTCAAACAACTAAGCCACTAAAATCAATCATTTGTCATATCAAGTCATAAAGTTATTCGTTTATTGAAAAACGAATGTCAAGCTTTCTTAGCCCATGTTATGGATTTGAATAAAGACACGTCAGATTTGAATAATATTCCTGTTGTTATTGATTTTCCTGACGTATTTCCTGAAGAACTTCCCGGTCTACCCCCAGAACGTGAAGTTGAATTCTTTATTGATCTTGAACCTAGTACAAAGCCCATTTCTAAAACCCTATATCGAATGGCTCCTATTGAACCTGAGGAGTTAAAGTTCCAATTACAGGAGTTGTTGGACATTGGTTTCATTCGTCCTAGTACATCTCCTTGGGGTGCTCCTATTTTATTTGTAAAGAAGAAAGACGAGAGTATGCGACTTTGTATTGACTATCGGGAATTGAACCATGTTACCATCAAGAATAGGTATCCGCTACCTCGTATTGATGACCTGTTTAACCAGTTGCAAGGAGCACAATTCTTTTCAAAGATCGATCTTCGTTCTGGATATCATCAGCTGAAGATTAGAACTAAGGATATTCCAA
Organism: Panax ginseng; assembly: GCA_020205605.1. Lineage (NCBI taxonomy): Eukaryota > Viridiplantae > Streptophyta > Magnoliopsida > Apiales > Araliaceae > Panax > Panax ginseng. Next base: position 114,650,070 of record CM035132.1, read on the forward strand.
AGACTGCCTTTAGAACTCGGTACGGGCATTATGAATTCTCAGTCATGTCTTTTGGATTGACTAATGCTCCTACGGCTTTCATGGATATGATGAACCAAGTATTTAAGGAATATTTGGATCAGTTCGTTGTTGTCTTTATTGATGACATCCTCATATATTCCAAAAGCCGTGAAGATCATGAGCACCATTTGAAGCTGGTACTCCAAAGGCTGCGTGAAAACAAGCTATATGCTAAGTTGAAGAAATGCGAGTTCTTGCTTAAGGAAGTAGCATTTTTTGGGCACATGGTGTCAAAACATGGAGTATCTGTTGACTCGGTGAAGATTGAAGCAATACAAAGTTGGGAGCAACCGAAGTCGGTGACCGAAGTACGTAGCTTTCTGGGCCTAGCTGGTTATTATCGGAGATTCATGGAAGGGTTTTCTCGAATCGCTACTCCATTAACTCAGCTAACTTCGGAAGGATACAAAATTCGTTTAGAGCGAGGAATGCAAGAAGAGTTTCCAAGAGCTTAAGAGGAGACTCATTTTAAGACTGTTTTAACAATACCATCTGCTTCGGATGGATTTGTTATCTACAGCGATGCTTCGGGCAAAGGGTTAGGATGTGTTCTCATGCAACGTGGGAAAGTCATAGCCTATGCCTCGCGACAACTTAAAGAATATGAGAGGAATTATCTTACTCATGATCTAGAGTTGGCAGCAGTAGTCTTCGCGCTAAAGATCTGGAGGCACTATCTATATGGGGAGAAAGTGGAGATATATTCAGACCGTAAAAGCCTCAAATATTTCTTCACTCAAAAGGAACTCAACATGCGGCAACGACGTTGGCTCGAGCTGTTGAAAGATTACGACGACACTATTTAATACCATCCTGGAAAAGCGAACGTGGTAACTGACGCGTTGTGTAGAAGATCATATGCAGGAACGAGTGCGATGATGTCAAGTATACGCATAGAGCCAACTTTAATAGAAAAAGTTAAGGTTGCTCAAGCCCCACCCGTGAGGTGATGGGTATGAAGAAGAAAGTACAAGAAGGTGCTATTCCGGAAGCAAGAATCGATGAAGAAGGAATACTTCGAGTCCACTCCAGACTTTGTGTTCCTAACAACTCTGATTTGAAGTACAAGATTATGATGGAGGCACACAATACACCATTTGCGATCCATCCTGAAAGTACCAAAATGTATCGTGATCTTCGACATACATTTTGGTGTAACAATATGAAGAAAGAGATTGCAAAGTTTATCTCGACGTGTTTAACTTGTCAACGTGTAAAGGCGTATCATCAAGTACCTAAGGGTCCATTGCAACAACTTGAGATTTTGAAATGGAAGTGGGAACACATTACCATGGATTTTATTACGGGTCTTCCTACGGTTTCTCAAGGCATCGATGCTATTTGGGTTATTGTTGATAGATTAACCAAGTCTGCTCATTTCTTGCCGATACGGGAGACTTATTCCCTTGAACGTCTTGCTCATATATATGTAAATGAGATTATGAGATTGCATGGCATGCCAGTATCCATAGTTTCGGATCGTGACCCAAGATTATTTCAAGATTTTGGGTTAGCTTGCAAAAAGCTATGGGCACGGATTTACGATTTAGTTCGGCATACCATCCTCAAACGGACGGACAATCAGAGAGGACTATTCAAACTCTTGAAGATTTATTAAGACTCTGTGTCCTAGACTTCAAAGGGAGTTGGGATAAGTATTTACCATTGGTGGAATTCTCATACAACAACAGTTATCAGACAAGCATTGGTGTGGCCCCATTTGAAGCATTGTATAGACGAAAGTGTCGCTCTCCAGTATGTTGGGACGAGGTGGGTAAAACAACATTGTTGGGACCCGAGTTGGTACGTATGACTATGGAAAAGATCCAAATGATTCGACAACGTATACAAACGGCACAAGATCGACAAAAGAGTTATGCGGATCTTCATCGAAAGGACGTGGAATTTAGTATTGGGGATTATGTATTGTTGCGTGTTACCCCATGGAAGGGAGTTACAAGATTCAGGAAGAGAGAAAAGCTCAATCCACAATTTATTGGTCCATTTCAAATTCTTGACCGAGTAGGTAATGTAGCCTATAGACTCGCGTTACCTCCGAGTATGTCTCGTGTTCATAATGTGTTTCACATATTATTTTAATAATATATTGATGGTGATATTTTTACAATGAATGTGGGATATATAAGTATATGAGGAGGAAGAGTATTTTTGTGGCATTAAATGATTAACACATATTTTGTGTGTCGGTAGACCCCAATTCTTGACCGAAATTTGATTATAGCCTGTAAAATCGTCTGTTTGTGGATTTTGGTCAATTTCTGTTTGGAATTTGAAAAAACCTTCTTCTGTAAAGTTATAGAGAATGAAACTTCCTATGGAAAGGACATGTGGTTCTAATTTTTCTGACAAAAGGACTATTTATTGTGAATTATTAAAGTTTCGGTATATCGGGTGTGAATTGATTTTTGGAGTTTAAATAATTTTTTGTTAGAAAAACATTTTTTTTGTACTTTGGTGGCCCTCACTTGCACATGTTAATGGCTGAATTCAATTATCTAGAGGTGGGCTTGAATATTTTGTAATTATATTAATATTATATTAAATTTTCTGCTTTGGTGTTCTAAGCATTTTCCTTTAAATAGGGTGCTTAGGTTAGAATTGAAAATCACACCAGAAACTGAAATCTTTTCTCTCTTTCTCTCTCGATATATTGAGCGTATTCTTGTGAGTATACTTTGAGTGTTGCTATACGGTGCAAGTTCAAGTCATAGCCTATATCCGGTGTTTCAACTAGAAGTACTGTCTTTTGAGGTAAGAGATATTATTTTCTTCATATATGATATTATTTCTTCAATATCATTATGCCGAAATATTGGTTTGAACTTTTAATCAAATTTAGAACTTTTTGTGTCGGGGTTACTATTCACGTATACGGCACTATTCATCGAAAAATGAAATTTTTTCTTTTCGTCCAAAATATCTATTATGGATACTAGCTTTGATTGTATCCATGTTTTGATCATTCTTGAATTTTACTTCACTATGATTATTTATGAGGTATTTTTTGGACATGAAATAGCTGAAATACGAATCCTTGATATTTATTCTTTTGTTTCACTGGATTCGTTTCCTTTAAAATATTTTTCATCATCCTCAGTCCTAAATGATGATATTATTGAATATCTTTGGCCGGTAGTGCAAAGATAAATGATTTTATAATGAATATCTTTGGCCCGTAGTGCAAAGATGAACAGGTGTTGAGATGAACATGATCGACTGATGAATATCTTTGGCCTGTAGTGCAAAGATGAATATTTGATTCAAGATGAATATTGATTGATGTTACAGGGATAAAATATTGATGATGGACTTTTAAATTCATAGATAATAGTAGAATTCATTCTCTACGTAACTCTTCTATGAATTATTATTTTTACGCGAATATTGATCCGAAACTTGTTGTCTATTATATTCTATCAGATTTTTCCCTGTTGAAGACTAACGATAATTTGTTCTATATTATCTTAGTCATAATATTCTTTACTGGGCTAGTTGAGCTCACCCTTTTTCTTATTGTTCTATTTTTCTCAAGAGGCGAGAATGTAACGAGTACTAGTCGGGGTATGGAATGATGATTCTAGAAGTTGTATAATAATGTATCAATAATTGTGATGAGGATTTATTTGGGTTTGGATATTTTCTAGAAGACAATATTTGTATTTAAACTCACAGTTTTTATGATGTATTAATAAAGTTGTAGTTGTTTCTGTACTATTTTATTGACGACTTAAAATGGGTGATGTATACCTATTTTGGGGGCGTCACAACTTCGATGACAGCTACCACTGGTATTATCGACTTGCCGACTACTCTCTTTTGGTTGGGTTGACTCATTATCGCGCTCCAATAACTGAGCCCTATTTACAACATCTGAATATAAACACAATTTGTGAGAGATAAGGTATTGACGTATCTCGGGTTTCAAACCTCTTAGAAACATCTGCGTCATTCTCTCCTCATTATCAACTAAGTGGGATGCAAACCGAGACAACTTGGCAAACTTAGCTTCGTACTGCGACACGGTCATATTGTTTTGCTCCAGCTTGATGAACTCTATCTCCTTCATGTGACGAATACTTTCTGAAAAGTATTTGTCGTTGAACAGTTCTTGAAACTTCTCCCAAGACATTTTGAGTGCGGCAAGCTGGGTACGCTTTATAGATTCCCACCAGTAATCTACCTCTCCTCGCAACATAAAGGTGGCAAAGGGAACCTTTTTCTCCTTGGAGCATCCCAAGACATCAAATATCTTGGTGATCTGCTTTATCCACGTCTCCACCATAAGTGGTTTTGGCTCTCCCAAAAACTCTGGTGGTCCCAACTCCTCGAATCGCTTAGTGCAGAATCATTCGAGAGTTGCGGTGTTTCCACCTGCATTTTGGACAGGAGCCACTCTCTCCTGATGTTACATGAATTTCATAAAGCCTCTGAACATCCCATCGTTCATCATTTGATCGATGTTGTTGTTTACCTGAGGATTATTGTCTTCCTGTTGCACATTTTCTTGGGTATTGATCGTTGGTGACTCAACGGTCTCATGTGATCCATTGCTTATCTCAACATTCTCAGATGTCATTTTCAAACACTGCCACAAAACAAAGGTTAATTGACATGCCACATATTATCCCTATACTCTGACGGACCAATTAAGTAACAAATAAACTTAGGTAGGTCATACTAGCGAAGGAATTACCCGTCTCTCCCCCTAGTTCTAGCCTTACATCTTAGCCAGGGATCATATCCCTAAGCTCTGATACGAACTGTGACGCCCCCAAAATAGGTATACATCACCCATTCCGAGTCGCCAAATACATAGTACATAATACAAATACAAACTTAAATATATAACATGCATGAGCTATGAGTTTTAATACAAATATTGTCTTCTATATAATATTCAAACTCAAAATAAGTCCTCACACTACTACAAAACAGCAAATAGACAACGTAAAAAAAACGTTGTGGTTTCAGTCAGAAAAACGTCGTGGTTAAGGGTGTCATCTATTTGACACCCTTACACAACATTTTAAAAACGTTATAGTTAAACAGAATACACAACATTTTTTAAAAAAAAACGTTGTAAATTTGTTTTTCAAAAATTAGCAGATGCTTAAAAACGTTGTAGAATGTATGATTCTACAACATTTTTTGGATAAAATGTTGTTGCTTAGTATATTAGACAACGTTTAAGCATATTTACACAACATTTTTAAAATGTTGTAGATTAAAAAAAAAAAAAAAATATTTATTGTTCACCTACATTACCAATACACCTACAATATGCATTACCCACAAAATCCAACTCAAGCCTTAATAAACATCAATATGCATTACCCAATAATTCGTACAAATAACTACTAGGAAGGTAACATTTGTAGTGCTGCAATCAGCTCCTAGTGCTCACAATCTCACATCATCATATATATATATATATATATATATATATATATATATATATATATATATGTATATATATATATTAATTAGTTACATTAATCAAGGTGTCAACACACAACTTGATCTTCATGCTGCTTGGGGCCTAAGCAGTGATTTCTTTGCTCATTCGGTCAGCAATGCCTGGGAACATGGTGGTTTCATGAATGCCTGCAGCTTCTCCTTCATAGTAAAATTTTTTACTACCTTTTCCCCTGTTCTGTTGTCTTGCACAAACCCATGAACCTGCCAATACAGTTATATACAATCAGTATAGTGTGGCAAGGAGAGGAAAAATGAACTCTAAATGACCCACAAAGTTGGAACTCACAAATGAAGCAAGTGATGAAAAATATAGAAGAGCACAGACATTTAAGAATGTACATACCTGATTCTTAAAAGTGGCTTCATGCTCAAGCATTTTTTGTTTTAATGCGTCCTTCTCATACCCTGGACATACATCTATGATGGTCCTAGGCACGAAGCCATTATAGTATTCTTTATTCAATAGAAGCTGCTCAAAATTACTTTGTAAAATATTAAGAGAAAGCAGTGGTGAAATCAAAAAAATAATAAGCAGTTACTTCCTTGATAAAGATCGAGCCTTAATGAACTACAACATACAATAAGATTTTTAATGTGTCAGAATTGTTATAATACCACATTGACAGAACTTGGGTCATGGGCAATGTAAAAGTTACATCATTCTGAACAAAATAGGCATAAATAAAGAGTTACTCCATGTTTGCAAAGTCACGATCTAAAAAATATGAGTTCAAAAGAGGGGAAGGGGGAACACCTACTGGTGCACTAGTACTTATGCCGAGAGATCTGGAGAAAAGCATATCAATCATGTTATGTTACTTGTTTAGTCTCATGTTATGTCAATTACTTTCAACAGCTAAAAGATATTCAGTATTATGTATAATAACTCCTTAAGGTAAACTTCGTAAAGCAAATTGATATACATAGTACTAATAACAGTTTCATACCTCTGTTATGGCAGTAATCATAAATTAATATATCACATTAATCAAGGTGTCAAAACACATCTTCAAAAAATATAATTTCATATAATGCATTAAATAAACAAGAAATTACCCATGAAAAATGATGAAGATATTACCCATACTTGCAAGAAACAACTATACTTCACAGTTGTATCCCCCATACCAGATTGACTACTAAAGTAATTAACATAATATAAATGTGTAAGAAGAAGAATAGGGTCCCACATGGGGAAATTTGAGATCATGGTCTCAGAAATTCTTCACCTGCCAAGACCCAAAGCCAATACCTCTCCTAATATTCAGTTAGGAAAATTAAAGAAAATAGCACTGTTGTTATTAGACAAAACTCTCCCCAATGGACATACAATCAGTCATGCTTTCCATCTTGGCCTCAAATTTTCTTATATTTCTTAATACGAAGTCAAATATGTAAATAGTAATTGAGATTGATATAATATTCACCATAGTTGATATTCAAAACTACCTGAAAATTAAATTCAACTTCAATTTTGATTTCCTGTATGTATACCTACCATAGGCATTTACCAAATCCACTATCACTAGTCAGTCACTACACAGGAAAAAGGAAATACAAACAAAAATAGTGGTCAACACCAACCTACTAATTTTATGTTCTGCTAATTTTACGGTGACGAATCTGCAAATGAAGGACACCAAGCATATTATGCAGTTAGTGTTGGTAACTACTTTTTGAAAAAACAAGTGATATTCAAATAGTAGATAGATTATACTTCATTCTTTTAATTAGTAAAAATCTATTCAAGAAGGCACCAAAAAGGAGGTGGTGCCATGTACACATAGTATACTGAAAAGAAAGAAAACAAAAAGTCTTGCCGAATTAACTAGCCCAAATTTTGCACTAGACATAGGCATGTTCGTACACACTTACATTTTATCAAGGAGTGGGCCCAATGCTGAATCTTACAGTCCTCCAGGCACTGGTTCCTCTAGAACATCAAGCAAATTGGGGTTTGTAATCTGCTTTACACTGTGCCTCCGGACCTCTTCAGCTGTCATGAAACTGAACCCAACAGCCTCCACAGACTCAGACGCTCCCTGCAGCAAAACCTATTAATTACAACCACACTACATCCTACAAAACCTCAAATTACATACAAGGAAAATAAAACAATCACTACAAGAGCAAACCAGTAAGCAAATCCTAATCTTCCGCGTGTAGTGACACACATGATGCTAGCATATATATAAATTAGTAAAACTTCTAATCATATATGACAGAGAATAGACCATCTACTTTATTTCTTCTCTGCAAAACATCAACACATACAAATTCCACCTCAACAGTCATACAACACAAAAAACCTAAAACTACCATTTAAATCCCACTAGTTAGTCCAAAATTGGTATTCCCATTCCACCAGCTGCATTGAGATCATGTTACAGGAGTACAATTTTGGCAGTCTGGTGGCACATTCTCCATTAACAGAAAATTTTGTTACATTTCAATTCCAAGTAAGAAAGAGACCAGTTGAATTAAAACAAACAATAAAAACACACCAATTTTCAACAATAAACCCAGAAATTAAAATGTCACAAACAGAAATAGTAAGAAAAATTAGTAAAAATTAAAAACAAACATCAAACGGTCAAGCTGCAAGAAAATAAACAGAAAAACAAACCTCAAGAAAACCAATTTCTCTCTCCAACATCTGAACCTTAGCCAACTCTCGGCGCTTCCCATACAAATCTGGGTACTCTGGCGGCGATTTAGGACGCGGTGGTGGCAGTGATGGTACTTTAGAAGTTCCCCTTTGGCAGCATACATAAAAATATAAGAAAAGGAGGAGCCGAGGAGGACTCACCGTCGCCCGTCGTCACCGACTTCCGATTCAGAGTTCGAGTCTTCGAGATCTGAGATGAGACGAGAGTAACAGAGTTTGGGATGATTCTTGTCACTTGAGAGTTGAGAGGTTCAGATTGAGAGAATGAGAGTTTGAGACTTGAGATGAGACGAGAGTAACAGAGTTGTTCGACTTCAGAGTCGGTCAGTCGGCTAGGGCTAGTAGTACTTTATTTAATTTCAAGTTTTCACATCCGCGCCATTCATTTAAACCTCCGTGTTTTTGTACATACATAACGTTTTTAAAAACCTCATCTAGTTTAAACTCAAAAAATACCTTTTTAAATAGATAACGTTTTTTTTAAAAGCGTTGTAAAAAAAATACCATAATATTTTTATAAAAAACGTTGTAATTTAAATATTATCTATTTAATATTTTGTAGTAGTGTCAATACATTTATTATCACACTATTTCACAGAATAGTGAGGACTATTAATGCAAACATCTGGACTGTCACTCTGTTCCCCAACTAGTCCCAGCAATATTCTCATTTTCTGAATAGAACAATGAAAGCAAAGGGGTGAGCTCAACTAGCCCAGTAAGAAATATTATGCCTAAGATAATGCAGAATAAATTATCGTTAGCCTTCAACAGTGTTAAACTGATAAAATATAATAAATATCAAGTTTAACTGCAGCGGAACAAGCAATCCATTAGAAGAGTCAAGTAGAGCATGATATCTACTATTTTCTATGATTTAAAAGGTTTATCATCAATTTTATTGCTGAGACTCAGCTTAATAAATAATCCACATCACTGAATTATCCATGCACTTTGGGCCAAGGATATTCATTATTATCACCAATGGTCATATTCATCTCAACAACTGTCCATCAATGCACTACGGGCCAATGATGACTTTTAACACATCATTTGTAACATTACAGGTCATGATTATACCGAATAGTCCCTGGTCATAATCATACCGATCAACAATTCATCTATGCACTACAAGTCAAAGATGACTTTCATAACAATATAAACATGAGGATGATGACAATGATATATGAATTCAATTAAATGAAAGAAAATGATAGATTTTAAAGATTTATAATTTATTTTATCTAGAATTCAATAAAGTCTAAATTGTCAACATGATACTGCTTTGTAGAGTAAAATTCAAGAATAATATTATATCAAAAATGATTTGGACATAAAAGAAATCAATTTTTGTCATGAATAGTACCCCAGGTGAATAGTACTCCAGCATGAAAAGGTTAAAACTTATCAAGAATGCTCAGAATAATATTTCCATGAAAAGATATTGGATGAAGCGCAAATATAAAAGAATTTCTGATCATTTTAGGAATTATAGAAGCAATACTTATCATAGTAAGTTTAGAGTTAGGAATCTGAAATGAACAATATACGAAACTGCAAATGGATTTTCAACTATCATGCAGAGTCGCGTGTGAGATGCGATCATTTCCATAATTTAATAACAAATGAATACGAAGGGTTATTCATCGTACATGCAGAGTCAAGCGTAGTATGATTATTCCCATAGAATAATAAAGAATGGAATAACAAAAGGATTTCACCCATGCATGCGGAGTCGCGTGAGACAAAGTTATTCCAATGTAATAATAAAGAATAAAATAACAACCATTACGAGTATTGAAAGAAATAACTCTCTTCATGAATACAAAAGAAATAATACCCCTTACCTTAGTAGGAGATTAGATACTGAATAGTGTAGTAACAGGATACTCTTCTTCTTTCTATCTGATTCTCTCTCTATAGAATTCTCTTGTGAGTCGTACTGAATTGATGAGAATGAAAGAAGAAATAAGCTTCTATTTATAGAAGATTTCTAGCTTAGCCCTTGCAATGGGAAGAGGCAAGTGGCTTGACGACTGTTGATGTGAAAATAAAAGTGGTTTAACGCCTGTAATGTGAAACAACAAGTGTTTCGACACCTGTAATGTGAAACGAAAAGTGGTTCAACGCTTGTAATGTGAAACGACAAGTGGTTCGACTACTGTAATGTGAAACGACAAGTGGTTCGACGCCTGTAATGTGAAACAACAATTGGTTCGACGCTTGTAATGTGAAACGACAAGTGGTTCGACGCCTGTAATGTGAAACAACAAGTGGTTCGACGCCTGTAATATAAAACGACAAGTGGTTTAACGTATGTTAAAGGCAAGTACTATTGGCAAAAGTGACTCTTAGATGATGACATATGGGCCCCATAGAATAAACCAAATTTATAACAAACCTCGCATAACAGACTTCTTATTTATATCAAAGATTGAATAAATATTTACTACAAATCATTTTATCTTCAATCAACACATTTTCTTAATCTTTCAACAATTATCCGTCATTAATATTATAACTTATAATATTGACAACCAGATCATTCCCAAGAAAGAGGGGGCTTTCCGATAAGGACTTCTCCTTATTGGGGCGCAATTAGGTGACCAAATCCCTTTCCTCGACAGAACTTTCTAGACATCGTCAATAATATAAATAATAATATGAATAACTTTATCGTCTCAATTATTGATTTAATAATATAAAATATTGTGCAGATGATATTGTGACAATAATTGAATCAATAACAAGAAATACTATACAGCAATTGCTATAGCAATAATTGAGTATAACTGAGTGACTTCTTACATAAGCATCAATAATTAATACCGTGTGCTACTATGCAACCAATGCCAGACATATTCATTTCTTTATCACCGGGTATTTCAACAGTTAATGGTAAAACTTTCGCCGTTATTTTTATAAAAAGATAATTTTGTCATTTTCTAACTCCGACAATAATTATGTTGTGGGGTCCACCAATGATTGTGTCATCGTACGAATATTCCCCAACAAAAAGAATATTTTCCGACCAAACGAATATTCCACGACCAAACGAATAATCCTTTTATCAATTTTCACATATCACCCTTAACTTAATCCTTTTATCAATTTAACCATTTACTAAATAAAATAATAATTATAAGAAAATTTAATACTTTTATTTCATAAAATTCGGGGTCTTACATGAATAGTACCACGTGAATAGTACTTTGGGAATAGTAACCCCGTGAATAGTACTCCGGCATGAAAAAGTTAAAACTTATCAAGAATGCTCAGAATAATATTTTCATGAAAAGATACCGGATGAAGCGCAAATATCAAGGATATTCTACTAATTTCATAGAGTATAGAAACCAAAACTTTAACAAAATGAGTATAGAATTCAGAATTTAAAACGAAATAATATTACTTACATACTACAGAGTATGGAAGAAAATATTATTTCATATGAATATTGAACAAAAATAACATCCCTTACCTTGAAAAGAAGAGTATTCCATGTAACAGCCCCAAATCCGGGTCCTAAATCACCACGGATCTGGTAAACTATTTCTATAACTATTGCAGAAGATATAAACACAAATTGTTTATACAATAAAATTTACACACTATTCCCTAAGGTCGAGTAACCTTAACTTATACACAATTCATAACCTGTCTAACATATAACATTATTATCATACAATACTATTACAAATCTAGCTACACACATTAACTTAAAGCTGGAACTATCTTTAACCTTTCCTTGTATCCGATGTATTCGCCTTAATCTGCAATGTTTATCATGATATAGCAAGGGTGGGCATAAGTTTGCCCAGCAAGTATAAATTTATTTAAAGATATATCATGATTGAAAGAATTGAATAATAAGCTGGCTATAATTCAACAATATAGTTGTGAATTAGCATGAACAAACTTGCATAGCTGAAGAACATTTAACATAAACATATCAATTATATCTGGACCGAATGGTAATGAAGGTGATCAGCCTTTCATACCTGATTAATACATGCAATATGTACATAGTACAATTTAACAATTCTTAGACATGACAATCAGTAATGATTAACCATAAGTATATTTGAATGAAACAACTCGAGATCGAGTTAAGGAAAACTTGCATGTTCGGTCGATTACTATTACGCAATTTATTAAGATTTGTCTGAAGACCTAATATATAAATAATATCGATATACAAATTAGAATAATATCATCACAATATAATACTATTATATATATATATATATATACATAGAATAACCTATACACATAACACATAACCTTATCAGTCTACAACAGACATAAGACATAGTATCAGGTCAAACTATTTCAGTCTGACTTGAGCTCGAAAAAATTCTAACATCCCGACGGTCTAGTCGGACAAATCTTGAGTCTAAGTTCAATTAAACTCTATCCAATCACTTAAAAATTATCTTAGATAATTATATTATCAGTCAAAATATTTTTCATTAGCTCGTAATAATTTTTAAATAATTATTACCATTTATCATGATTTCTCAATCATTAATATCATATTTATATAGTATAAATACTATATTATTCTCTTATCATTAATATTTATTTAATATTAAATATTAATGACAATTATAACATAATATTATAATATATCAAAGTATTTTTGATACCTTAAAATTATATTTATATGATTTTTAAACAATTAAATTCATTATTCGATAATTTCTATTAATATTAAAATATTAATATTTTCATGAAAAATATCAAAAGTTATATTTTATAACTTCAAATATTTTTATAACACTTAAATCATTTTATATGATTTTTAAATCATTAATTCTATTTTTTTCATAATTTATTTAATATATTCATTAAATAAATTAATTATCATTAATATTAATTAATTAATGAAATTCATTACAAAATATTAAAAGTCATTAAAAATAACTTAAAATATTTTCTTATACCATAATATAATTTTTCATGATTTTTCATGTATTAAAATTATTTTTAAATAATTTATTAAATATTATAATTAAATAAATTAAATACCATTTATATTCCAAAAATATTAAATATTTATGAAATATACTCAAAATAATTTAAAACTAATTTTCAGACTTTAAAATAATTTTTAGGAATTTATTTTGTATTTTTAATAATTAAAAACTATTTTTATCTATTTATTAATTAAAATAATTAATTTCAGAAATTAAGTGTCGCTATAGGGGCTTTAGGCGACAAATCCGTCGCTGTTGGTGTTCTTTGCGTTCTTGAGCCCAAACCCAGAAACTCATAACAGTTTGCAGGGTAGGTGGTTTGACCACCCATAATTTCATGCTCGATAAGTTTTTGGATTGTCTAAAGTGTTAGTATCGTAGTATTTATGTAATACTACAATTCAAATCAAGTTTCATAGCCAAAATATAACAAATCAAAGAGATCTTGACCCACAAAAACCTTATTAGAGGTTGTTCTTCATTTCTGGGTTTTTCAAAAATGAAGAACAGACTAAGTACTTTTCAATCCTTATAACACGCATCCTAAGCTTGATTTGTGTGATTTAGGTTTTCAAAATAGAAAATTAATATTTCTAAATTATAATTAGGATTCTATAATTATATTAAGATTTCCTAATCATAAATTTAATCTTGCTAATTAGGATTAATATATCCTAATTAAAATTGCTAATTTAGCAATTAAGTCCATAATTGTACCTTAGGGTTTCAAACCAAACAATTACAATTTCTAATAATTAGATTTTCTAATTATTAGAGTTTCAAGTAATTCATTAGGGTTTTCCCTAATTAAAAATATAATCAATAACATAAAAACCTTTATACTTATCTTTGAGCTCCCAAATTAAGGTTTCATATTCTGAAATAGGGTTTCGAAATCCCCAGAACTGAAATTAGGGTTTCAGAATCGGTTTTAGGGTTTCTTATCAAATGTTTTGGTTTTCTAACTGAACGTTGACGTTCTTAATATAATACTAGGGTTTGACACTGATAAAATTTATCTGGTCAACCCTTGACCCTTAACCACATTCTAAACACATAAATGACCATATACATAGAAAATATTCACATATACACTTAATCCTGAATAATTCACCAAAATTCTTCACAGAATTTTGAAATACTCAAATTTCCTTCCTAAAAATATCAAACGCATACACTTATTTTCTGTCTAGGTTCTAATATTGAACCTTAAACCAATTAATTATGATTTTAATTTTTTTCTAAATTCTCGGGTTGTCATATTTCAACTGGTATAGCGGGGATATTCTTGAAGAAAACTTGAACTATTTTCTATGCTCAAAACTTTCTAAAACTCGAAAGAAATACGCTCATATTATAGAAGAAGAATTCTCTGATTCTGGTGTGATTTTCAATTCTAACTAAGCATCCTATTTATAGGAGAATGGAAGGATACTATTTGAATTTAGAAAATCACGTGTGCACAGTAGGGAGATTCACGAACGCAACAAAAATTTGGCAAAAAATTTAATTTTCACTATGCAGGCACTATGCATAATAAAATATAATATATTCTATTTTTCTTAAAAAACAAAAATTATTATAATAAATATACTAAACAGTACTCCTTCCCGTGAAAATAATTAAAAATCCTTCCCAGGACATTTCATTTTTTCTTCCACCTGTGGGCCCCACATGTGGCCCCCACTTTTATAGTAAAGATTAAATTTCTATCGATTATTTTGAAAATTGGGTACATAGGGGTCCAAAAATTAAGCAAAATTTACATCAATTACTTCATAAAAATCCCCTTGATATTTTTAACAACATTAATCATCATTATTATAATTCGCAATATTTAACAACCAGATCGTTCCCAGGAAAGATGGGTGTGAGACCCCAGATTTTATGAATAAAGATTTAAATTTCTCAAAATATTTTTTTAATATTATGGTGTGGATTTGATATAATGTTATAAGTTGTGGTGATATTTACAAATTTTGTAAAGTATGGAAGTTGTTATAAAATATTTGTTTGGTTGGAGAATATTCTTTTTGTCGGGAATATCCGTACGACGACACAATCATTGGTGAACCCACAATGGAAGTATTGTCTTATTTAGAAAACGACAGAATTATCTTTTTATAAAAGTAACGGTGGAAGTTTTACCGTTATAACTGTTGAACTACTCGGTAGTAAAAGTACAGTAATACGCGTGGTTGCATAGTAGCACACAGTATTGGTTATTGATGCTTACGTGAGAATTCACTCAGTTATACTCAATTATTGCTACAGTAATTGCTGCATCATATCTCTCAAATTATTTATTCGGTTATTGTCACAGTATCATCTGCATAATATGATATATTATTAAATCAATAATTGAGATGACAAAGTTGTTCATATTATTAAATTACAATATTTATAATGTCTAGAAGTTTTGTCAAGGAGAGGTTTGGTCACCTAATTGCGCGCCAATAGGGAGAAATCCTTATTGGAAAGCCCCCTCTTTCATGGAAATGACCTGGTTGTTAAATATTGTGAGTTATAATATTAATGATGAATAAGCTCATGTTGATTAAAGATGAATTTGATAGTTTCATTGTGTTGAGATTATTTGTGTTAGTAGAATCGACATCTATTCCGATGATAATTGATGTCTAGAGGTTATATTGTTCAATCGGGTATTCGGGACACTTTTCGTGTCGGAGTACTATTCATGAATTACTATTCATGAGTTACTATTCACGAGTTACTATTCACGAGTTACTATTCACGGGATACTATTCACCCGAACAAAATATATTTTTTTCTGTCCAAATCATTTTTGGGTACAATATTATTCCATGAGGAGATGTGCTAATTTTACAGACTGTTGGTTGAAGTTGTGAATCAATATGGACCGCTGATGGAAAGTTATAATAGTGAATCAATATGGATCGCTGGTTTAAATTTTTAAATAGTAAATCAGTATGGACCGTTGCTTTAAGTTTTAATAGTAAATCAATATGGACCGTTCGTTTAAAAGTAAATTAATCTGGACCGTTCATGAATTAGTTACTATTCAGTCCATTCTTCTATAAATAGAAGCTCATTCCTTCATTATTTCTTACGAATTCACTGAAACTCTAGAGAGAGAAAGCTATAGAGCAATAATTATAGAGGGATAAATTATAGAGAGAAAGAAACAAAATATTCTACTACTTCACTACTCCAGTATTCAACTTCTTTCTAAGGTAAGGGGTATTATTTCTTTTGTATTCATGAAGAGAACTTCTGTTATTCCATTCTTTATTATTATGTTAGAATAACCTGTTTATGCGAAGTACCGCATACTTGGTGAAATTCTTCTATTATTCCATTCTTTATTATTATGTTGGAATAACCTGTTTATGCGAAGTACCGCAAACATGGTGAAATTCTTCTATTATTCTGTTCTTTTTTATTCTATCGAAATATCCCGCTTGGGTGTAATTTCACCGACCGGTTCCATTAATTATTCTGTTGAATAACTCAGATACGCTGGATTACCGTGATACACCGTGAAGTATGTTGTTATTCCATTCTTTATTATTCTGGTTGGAATAACTCGTGATACGCGCGGATTATCAGTATACCTGGTGATTTCTGTTGTTATTCCATTCTTTATTATTCTGTCGGAATATCCTATCTGTGCGTTTACGCCGGACATGGTTCCATTCTTTATTATTTTGTTGGAATAATATGTTTGTGCGATCTATCGCATGCAAGGTGATTTCTTTTGTTATTCTATTCTTTATTATTCTGTTGGAATAACCTGTTGTGCGATCTATCGCATGCATGGTGATTTCTGTTTTTATTCCATTCTTTATTATTCTGTTAGAATATCCTATCGGTGCGTATTACGCCGGACCTGGTTCCATTATTTATTATTCTGTTGGGAATAACCTATCTGTGCAGTCTATCGCACGCATGGTGAATCCTTCTGTTATTCTATTCTTTATTATTCTGTTGGAATAACCCCTCTATGTGGATTACCACATGCATGGTGAATGATCCTTTTTATTCATTCCTTATTAAATTGTGGAAATGATCTGTATACGTAGATTACCGCATGGCGGGTGAAAATCCATTTGTAGTTTCATATATTCTATTATACTCAGTTGGTTAAAGTTTTGGCTTCTATACTCCATGAAATTAGTGGAATATCCTTGATATTTCCGCTTCATCCACTATCTTTTCATGAAAATATTCTTCTAAGCATTCTTAAATTTTACTCTACGAAGAAGTATCATGTTGACAATTTGGACGTTATTAGTTCTTGGATAAATTAATTCTTGAACTTGTTTTATTGAATTATTATGTCATTGTCATCATCCTCATGCTTATATTTTAATGAAAGTCATCTTTGGCTTACGTGCATAGATGGACTTAGTATGATTATGACCAGGGATTATTTGGTATAGTCATAACCGTAATGTGACGAATGAGGTGGTAAAAGTCCTCAGTGGCCTGTAATGCATTGATGGACAGTTTTTGGTATGATTATGACCAGGGATTATTCGGTATAGTCATGACCATTGATGATTACATGAATATCCTTGGTCGTGGTACAGGGATGATGTGGTTTATTTATTAAGCTGAGTCTCAGCGATAAAGTTGATGAATTTTTTTTTAAATCATAGAAGATAGTAGGTTTTATGCTCTGTTGTGGAGTCCACCAATGATTGTACCGTCTTACGAATATTCTCTGTTAAAACGAATATTCTCCGACCAATCGAATATAATATAACAACTTGCGTATTTTGTAAAATTTATAAATATTACCACAACTATAACATTATATCAAATTCACTCCTTAATATTCAAAAATAATATTTATAGAAAATTCATCTTTATTCATAAAAGTTGGGATCTTACACTTAAGAATAAGTAATTATCATTTATTCTTATTTATTATTTAATATTTACTAAATAATAAATAATTACTTTATAAATTTTATGTCAATGTAAGTAAGTAATTATTACATAATCTTACTTAAGCATTCTTTAACCATTATTTAATACTAATCAATGGTTTAACTTTATTTATTAATTAATCTTAATTAAATAATCAATAGTTACTTTATTAATGATATCTAAACTTAATTATCACCCAATAGCATTTAGATAATAATTAAATAGTTAATTACATGTAATTAGTTTAATAATCAATTAATTGCATTAATAATTATAAATTGGAAAGTTTAAAATAATTTTAAATGAGTTTAAACCACTAATTACTCAATAATTAGCTAACTGCTCAGAAAAATTTTGGATAAATATTTTAATATTCTTCAAAACTTTAGAAAAATTTGGATCCAAGAACCACCACCGAAACTAGCCGAAAAGTGGTCTAACCAGGTCACCTAATATTCTCAGGTGATTAGGCTCACTTTGAACAAATGAGAGGTTTTCAAGAGTTTTTGATTTTTTTTCTAGATTTGGGGTCCTTCACTAAAACTTGAATAAAATGAAATATACAACTCTGATTTGGGTCTAATTAGACTCGTTGGATTCGTATCTTCCCAAACTACAATTTTCATGCATCAAACATTAATTTTGGTTTTTTTTTGGTCTCGGAAATTAGCACAGAAGTGACTGTTCTTGCACATGAGTTCTTAGTTGAGGTGTTTTCGTAATAAATCCACATCTTGCTCATTTTTTAAAATTTTTACATGCTTCTAAATGCTTTTTCTCTTAACTCATAGTTCTAGCATACAAAGAAATAAAATCACAAAAACCATTTGTAGATTTCAAAAGGAAAAGCATAGATCACCCCTTTAAATTAGGTTTTTCCCATAAACTACTTTAGCTTCCTTTTCCCAAAATTTTCCAACATAAACTATATAGATAGACATGTTAAATATATTATACTCATGATTTATCATTCATATAAGACTCTAGCCTAACTTGCACTTCTATGAATCTCTTACAAGATCACATGGAACATACAAAATATAAAATCTAGGGTTTGATTTCTTACCTTATCTTGTGGGATGCTCTTCTTTTCTTTATAAAGTAGGTTAGGAACTTGGGATGCATGAACTATATACTCCTCTTCCTCTCTAGAACTGAATCTCTCTCTCTCTCTCTCTCTCTCTCTCTCTCTTTCTCTCTTTGTGTCTTTGGCTAGTTGAGAAAAAATAGAAGAAGAAGAAGAAGAATGGTGGAGAATGAAAATGAAATGAAGATGTTGGTGAAATGAAATGGGATACTAATATACCCCATGTTTCTTTTGCTCCTTGGATAAAAGGGTTAGCCTTATCCCTTCCTAATCATGCCTAATCATGTCATTAAGGAGGCTAATTTGATGTTTCACCAATGAGAGCTTGACACACTTGTCCTTATGTGTAAGAGTTTCTAATTTTGGAACATGATTAGTTTAATTTCCTTGCCTTAAAAGGCTTATATAGCCAGTCACCTTAGCCCCCATAATCCCTCCAGTTTGCTTTTATTTTATTACACAAATTTGATTAATCAAAGGTCTAAAATACCCTTAATCAAGTGGGCTAAGTATGGGCTTGCATTTTATTTCTTTTGGGCTTATCTTTTAATTGTTTGGGCTATGTAATAAACATAGTTTAACAATTTTAATATATATTACTCTAATTGTTTATTTATGGTTTCCATTCCAAAACTTATGGAATTTAATTACTTATGCATGTGACTTTAGCTCATAACCTAATTAGGTTTACTATAATTAGGTTTAAAATTATTAGTCACTTGAAATAAAAAAATTACCAACTTAAGTTAGTATACATATTAAATACTAACTTTTCCTTATTACCATGACCCTTAGGTTATTTAATTGTCTCATCTAATGTATAATTAGGTTATGAAGCTTTCATTTTTAATGAAATATATAAATGTATATATCCATAACTATAGTATATATGTTTATTGAGACATGCACCACTTCACATATGTTATCACATTTTAAATCACTGTATAGCACAAAGTTTTAATTATCAATAATGCACATACATATAAAGTGAATTGAAATTCATGTTTATTACAATATATATTTCCATTTCTATCTGGCTCAGAGTTTACTTCGTGGCATTTTACTCCTTTATATATATATATATATATTTACAAACTAACTACGTAGTCTTTTTGTATGGAAACGATTGGTCCCGTTACCCGTTCAAAGTCCAAAAAGGCACTAAGCCCACCGTCAGACATAGCTACAAGTGCCCAGCCTAATCCTACTCCTGTTTCCCGAGAGGAGTTTGAAGGATTAAGGAATCAAATAACAGAGTTGGTTGTTCTTCTTAAAGAACTAAACAAACAAACTCAGGGTCCACAATTACCCATCCAAACTAAATCCTCTGCACAGGGAGGAATCCAGGGTACGAATAGAGAAGTTCCAATACCTAAGTCTTAGACTGAGAAGTCCAACAAAACCCTTGAAATCACCCATCTCAAAGAAGATCAAGACACCGGTGATATTTGGAAGAAGGTTTAACAAATTGAAGAGACCATTTAGTCAATCAAAGGGATTGAACCCATGGAAGCGTTAGCTATTCAGACCTTTGTATCTTCCCTGGGGTTCATTATCCAAAAAAAATTCAAGACTCCTGATTTCGAGAAATATAATGGATTGGGAGATCCCTACACTCACTTAAAAGTTTTCAATGGAGAACTCGAATCCTACGTTGAGAATGAAAAACTGAGAATGCAGTTATTTCAAGAGTCTAACTGGAGAAGCCAGAGCATGGTATGCCAGATTGGATAACTCCAAAATCCATAGCTCGGAGGAATTAGCCCATGCTTTCCTCAATCAATACAGCTTTTAAACTCAAATGGCTCTAGATAGGTATCAGATTACCAAAGTCAAGAAACAAAACAATGAGTAATTTAGAGAGTATGCCCAAAGATGGAGGCGTCTGGCTGCTCAAGTAATCCCATCCATGGTAGAGATTGAGATGGTGATGACCTTCATAGAAATTTAAGAAGCTCCATTTTATGAGAGGGTCCTAGAAGGTATAGGAAAACCATTCTCAGAAATGATCAAACATAGAGAAATGACAGAGATAGGGTTAAAATCAGGGAAGATTTAAGACCTTCATTGCTTTAAAAGTTTTAGCTGAGCATATCCAAGTTGGAAATTATGGGAACAACCCCCGGAGGGTCTATAAGAAGAAAGAAGAGGATGTCTCCTTTGTGTTGCAAGGACAAACTCAAAGAAGCAATCAAAACTTTCATATTCAAAGGAGAAACTATTCCCTTTTCAAGCATAATCCTCAAATCCTCAATTTCCAAAAAGTGCAGAAGTCAGACGTCCAAGAGTGTTCACACCCTAAGGGGACTCATTAGAAAACATTTTCAAACTTCTGACAGCGCAGAAGAAAATTACCCATCTCTTTCCACTAGCCAAACCAAGTGGAAAGGGTTTCAATATAAGCAAGAAGTGTGATTACCATTCTGGAGCTCCCGGACATGACATCCAACATTGTTGGGCCCTCAAGCATAAGATCCAAGATTTAATAGACAGTGGTGAGATCGTGGTGACAAAGCCCAAGCAACCACATGTTCACGATAACCCTCTCCCTCAAAACAAGGAAGAGGATGTCAACATGATCAACAGAGGGAATGGAGAGAGTTCCAATTACCTCAGATTTGTGGGTGGTTCTCCCCAAATTAGCAAAGATAATTCTGATAAGTGGGATTATTTAGAGTTCCAGTTTGTGATAGAATGGGAATTGAAGTCTATCGATGAACATGTCAATCAACTGGCAGAACTGGTGATACATCAGCACCAAGTCACACGACAGTTGTTTAGTTAGGAGCATGCAAGTCTCCTCTTCTCTATCACAAAAAATCAACCACAAACTCAAAAGAATGAAACCTTGGAGGAAAAGCTTGCAAGAAAAGTAAGATCCCAAGCCCGTTGTGACTATGCTAACTGTAAGAACCGAGAATTTCATGAATAAATATTATTTTGATAAAATAAGAGAATGACTATTTATTTGAATATAAATATTGATGTACTTGTGAAATAAATAATTCAACTAATTTAAATTGAATTTATAAGAATTGAGAAAATGTGGAAATGATGATGAGAATTGTAAGATGCCTTGTGTGGCATGAGAATGAGGATTTAAGTAAATTAGTTAATTAATATTATATTATTAATTAATTGTTAATGTAAATAATAACTTACATTACATAATTAGATTATGTATTATCTATTTAATTGATGTGTAAGATATGTGTTAACATATAGTTCCTACATTAAAAAGAAAGTGTATTGTGACACTTAGTCTAACTATATAATATATAAAAAACTATTTAGTAAAGTGTAAGAAATTATAAGTTTCATAAATAATTGCTTATGTGACAATAAGTATGTGTGGAAACATTAAAGATGTACTATTTCAAAGAATTATAAATTATTTCAATAAGTGAATCTAATTGAAATAATAAGGTTTTATGATGATATAGAATTATTAGTGACCAATTAAATTGAGTACATACATGTTATAAAAAGTAATTAGACTGGACTAATGTACATGGAGTATATGATGTGAGTACATAAATAATTCCTAACTTTCCATTGTGTAGTAGCATTAACACATTAAAATTATATTTTGGGAGTTCAAGTAACCAAAGTAAGCATTTTATAAATAAATGTTGTGAATTAAAATTGTGTCCCATATTAAGTGACCAACACAATGCTTAAACAGTAGCTTCACTCTATATACACAAACATGAGTTTGCAGTTGAAGGCTAGAATTAGCAGTGATGATGGCTATGAAATGGTGGTTGGACAACTCCTCTATAACCCTTTTATCCGTCCATTCTCCACTAAATCAAACCATGGTGCAAGAACATTACCTAGATAACCAATTCTCTATATAAAGCACCCTCCTCTTCTCATTCTCTGTTACGTGAAAAATTGTCTTAGTTGAGAGTGAGAGCCATTGAGCATTGAGGGAAGTATAATCAGTGTGTTGAGGAATTCAATTAAGCTTCAAGAAGTTATATATTCTATTTATGTGTTCTTGAGTTATGTTTTGACAAATTCTTTCGATTCTCATGAATTCTCTGTAATTGGTGGAAGATAACCTTCCATTGTGTTAATTAAGTGTGTATGCATGTCTAGAAGTAGTTTGTGTTGTAGCAGAAGATGTTATCAATGCTTATGATTAAGGCTCTACAAAAGTAGAGCCATATTTTTTTACCTCTAGACAAAGTGGCGCGGCCGCGCCACTTCCCTAGTCCTTCACCGCGCGGCCGCGCGGGTTGCCTATCACAGTTACTGATGTGGCTCCTTAAGATGTCATGAGCATGTTACTTAAGTTTGATCATGTATATAAATGAACTTAGGACACGAATATATGTTATTATGAACATAGTAAGTTATTTTAGCTTGGGTTAGTAGGCATTCAAAGAAAACTTAAAGATTTGGAAACTAGTATGATAAACATAGTGTAATATATGTTCTGACCTTAAGCCTCAACATGTTAAGTTTTGATAAATGACAAAAATACTAGTTTATATTGTTGAAATAGTATGAGATATTCAAGCATGATTAAAAGGGAAAATTTCAAGTAAAAGGCTATGTGTAAGCAAACTATGTATACATTGAGTTTTGAGCTTGGAAGCATACTATCATAATCAAAATCTACAAACGTGAAAGCATGACATAGAGTACATGGACTTACTTTGTATGCTAAAGTTTTGATGATTTACTAAGGGAGACTTAAGGTTTCAAATACAAACTTGATAAATTATATATGAACTTATGAGCATGCTTATATGTTCTAGTGTATATATAGGAGGGTATGATGTATAGTAAATGAATTAACTTTGCATGCTTAGTTGATTTAACATGAGATTTTCAATAAAAATGTTGAAGTTGAAAACCAACTTTGTTGGGGAATACCCTATTAGTATTCTGAACTTATAGACCATCATGATAGGACATTTTATGCATCTATATATGATTGATGTGTGCATCCATTTAGTTAAACATGTTATGAACTAGTCAAACGTAGTTTCAAAAGATTTCTAAAGAGACAAAGACTATGTTGAAATGGAATACATGGTTAGAATAACTTGAGCATGAATATTTAAGGTTTATTAACTTCATTATGTGATATAATGATTAACCATGAGTAGATTATAGAACATTGGTCATTTAGCTTTGCTGAGATAGAATTTTTCTGAAAACAAAACCTGTGTATTAAGAGAATTTTGAAATGGCCATAGAAGAGACCAAGCCTAGTCATAGACATCATGTCATATATGATTATGCAAGTGTTATCTTAAGGGTGTTTGTGTGTATAAGTCTGGCCTAGCTTCTGTGTATCAATCTTGGTTTTTGTACCAGAGAAGCGGTCTTGATTCGCCACTCCTTAGTACAAACAAAAAAGCACTAGCGCCACCCTCAAAGAGGATCAATTTTTCATTGTTAATTTGAGGGATGGTGTATGCTTATCTTGTTACCCTAATATGTAATACATGTCCATTATAGTAATCATGTGTTAATAATCATGTTAATGAAACGATCCTATGATGGATAAATGTTTATAACCATAAATCCAAAATAAGATTTCCAATTTTGTTCTTTAAAGGACAGAATATATTAGAAACTGATTTTCATGTTATGTGATGACATACGTATGGGATCATGCGACTAATAGGAGACTAACAATATATGTTTAGTATTGATGAGTTACACTTGTGTATCATAGTAAATTAAGATAGCAGGTGCAGGTGTTGAACTTGTATAACTAATGTGATTATACATGTATAGTATATTATAGTGCATTGGAGTGGTATTAAGCTTTACTTTGGTAAACTACCCTTGAGGCAAGTACTCGAACCCTACTCTTTATTGAGCATTACTTGAACTTGTGCTATTCTTGATCGTACAAGTAGAACTTTGAAGGTATAATAGTTTGTAATCTAGAAATGAAATGGTTTACAAACCTTGATTCGAACAAAAATTATTCATATATATGCTGTGAAAGAAAATTGTCTAAGCTATTGCTTCGGCTAGACTATTGATATTTGATCGAAAGCTATCCAAACCAAATTAACTTGCTGCAAACTCTTATAATTGAGTTGAATAACCCTCTTGGTAGGGGAATTATATATTTATCAGGAAACTGACGTGCGCACATGAGAATAATTAAATATTATGCATGGCATAGGGTACTTTAGGCTGATCAACAGTTGTACTCATTTTTGTAGAGTTATCAGTTTATTACTATTAATTCTAGGAGAAGTTCATAGTCCTTATTGACTGCTCAGAATTCATTACTTTGGAATCTTGAATTGATTAAGCGTTGAATATTATTGGTATTTTTTGTCCATAGTAACAATTATTGATAATCATCGATACTTTTTGCTATCTTGAACTATCATTATTGATATACCCTTGAAAAATCTAAACTACATTGATTACCCTTTAGCTATATTACTTGCTGGGTAAAATTGTTGCTCATCCTTGCTTTCCTTAAAACTTTCAGTTAAGGCAGAACATGGTGAACCCTCTGGAAAGGACAAGGGTAAAGAAAAGGCTTTGGAGTAGTTATTTCTATGTTGCTAGGAATGTACAATTATTTGTATTGTATTAGGTATTAGTTATGTCCAAACGGTGTTTAATTATGAGTAAGATATGTTTAATTTACGAACCCTTAGCATAAGAATAATTATGTTATAACAATGTAATTTATTCCATTATTCCGCTGTGTGAGATGTTGATTTATTATTAGAGTTTGTACGTGATAACTAAATTTGAGATAAGTGTGGTCTGAATTTCGGGGTGTCACAGGTTGGTATCAAAGATGTAGTTATAAACCTTAGGAGCGAGAGTCCTTAGATTATAACTTAGGAGAACTTAGAAGATAAAGAGAGATGAAACTTATGTAGAGTTTTCCTAGAGAGATTTAATGTGTTATGAAATATAATTTCATTATATACAATGAGCTTATGTTTATTTAACATTCTAATGGAGTTATTGTTTGTTTGTCTTATGTTGGTGGTTGTAGGATGGCTAATATGGGAGGACCTAGCCGAGTAGTAGAGGAGCCGCGTGACATAAATGTGGTATTTGAGGCTCCATTGATAGTGGAGCCCATATCAGTAGTGGCCCCTATAGATGACGATGATGAGGAGGAGGAGATAGAGCTATTACCCGAGGAGTCAGATCCGGAGGAAGAGCCAATGGAGGAGGAGCCTGAGCCCATGGAGGACTCCGACGAGGCTACTTTTGAGGATTGAATGTTGGGGGAATATGAGGAGCAGATTTTGGAGTTAGGATGCAGAGTTGAGGAGTTAGAGGCTGAGGCTAGAGAACGAGAGTCTGAGTTCCAGAAACTGAGGGATGAGGACCATCAGAGGAAATTAGTGATGCAGGAGATGGAGGTGGAGATCGCTCATCGAAAGGAGGTAGGGATCTAGATGGGGACTTTATTTCACAGATCGGTGGCTAGGAATGTAGAGTTTGCAGGAAAGTTGGAAGAAATGGAGCAGAGAGAGTTGAGCGAGAGGACGAAGAAGGAGGTTCTCTATACTCAGTTAGAGATAGAGGTGATGGATAGGATTCACTTCGAGGAGAAGTGGGAGGAAACCAATGATAGGGCAAATGACCTAGAGGATGAGGTATGGTGCAAGAGAAAGAAGATGAACAAGATGAGCTATGCATTGTGCACGACCATGGAGAGATTGATCGATGGGGTGAATCACTACCCGGTAGAGCAGGGACAGACCCGACACACCATAAACTGAGATTTGGTGGTGCACATCACTCAGAAAGAGTACCAGAACGTCGTGGAGCGCGAGATGATAGATTGAGTCTAGGTGTTAGAATTTAGTGGTTGTAGTATTGTATTTATTTATGTTATGTTTAATCTATTGTTGTTGAAATCTCAGTCTTTTGTGTAAGATGTGATATAGTTATAAACCCCTAAGTTTTTGAAAAACATTAGAGGGTAATATGTGGGTGTTATCCCCGTCTTTTGTTATAAGAGGGGATATGATGTTATCATTTATAGAAGTATGCTAGAAAGGATCACATAATTATTTGGCTTATGAATATAAATAATCTTATTTCACACACATGTTATAAAATTTATTCCTTTTTATTTGAGAAATGTTTAAGTAATATAATTATATAATAAAATGAAAATTTTATGATGTAGAAAAATGCCGCCCAGAGGTAGAATAACTGCACCGGAAGAGTCGGTTAATGATGAGAGAGGACCAGTAGATCTGATATAGAGACTTATAGATATATTAGGGGAAGCTCTTAGGAGAAGAAATGAACCAGTACCACCTGTTCCCCAAGTGGTTCAAGTCACAAACTTTATAGATTTTAGGAGTGTAGGACCACCAGAATTTGTAGGAACGACCGACCCTATCGTGGCTCAGACATAGATTAAAGCGATGGAGAAGGCTTTCACCATCACTCGTGTGGGTGAAGACCAAAAGACGACTTTTGCAACCTTCATGATGAGAGGCGAAGCGAACTACTAGTGGGAGGCGAATCAGTAGAGAGCGGGAGAAGGGATAATAACTTGGGAGATATTCAAGACTCTGTTCTTCGAGAATTATTTCCCGAAGAGCATAAAAAGTAAGATGGAGGTAAAGTTCTTAGAACTTAAGTAAGGAGATATGACGGTGGCGCAATACGCGACTAAGTTCAATGAACTAGCCCGGTTTGCTGAACACCAGGTGGTAGATAAGGAGAGGAAAGCTAAACATTTTAAGAAAGCTGAACTAGCCCGGTTTGCTGAACACCTTGGTTGTTTAATAAGGTGCCAGTTCTTCAGATCGATTCTTTTACGACATTGCTGGAGAAGGCTATTATTATAGAGGGAGGACGTGAAGCTTTAAGTCTACATAACAAAAAGAAGAAGGGTAAGAGCACATGAGGAGATAATCATGGAGTAAGCAGCAGCGAAGGGAGTAATTTAAGAAAAAGAAAGTGGGAGAACAACAATAACAACAAGAATTTTAACAATCAAGTGGGGAAGTTTCGTGGAGAGTTTAAGAAGAAGGAAGAAGGATGTCCGAAGTGTGGGAGGTATCACCAGGGCGAGTGTTGGAAAGAGGGCAATGTATGTTACAACTGTGGCCACCAGGGGCATATTTTGCACAACTGCCCAAAGCTAAAGAAGAATAAAGGTTTTTTTACTTGTGGTTCGGCGGATCACCTGATTAAGGATTGTCCAAGGAAAGGGAGCAGCGGAGGAAGCAAAAAACTGATGATTGGTGGACCAACGCCATCCAACCGTCCAACTGTCAGAACGTTTAATATGACTGTCCAAGACGAAGTAGCTGTGAAGGACGTTGTGTTAGGTATCATCCCGATCAATGATATAAATACCTATGTATTATTTGATTTGGGTGCCACCTGTTCTTTTGTATATGAGGAATTTGCTAGTCGACTTAATTTAACCCAAGAACGATTAAGAAATCCCTTGTAGAATTTGGGAATAAGGAAGTAATCCCTATAAAGTATATATACCAAAATTATCTTGTAAATATTAGAAATCGTGAACTAAGCATAGACTTAATCCCGATAAGAATGGAAGAGTTTGACGTAATATTGGGAATGGATTGGTTGTATAACCATGTCGTGATAATTGACTGTCAGAATAAAAGTGTGAACCTACAGACTCCAAATAAGTCTAAGGTGGTATTTTATGGTAGCTCATCGCTTAAGCAATCGTGTTGCCTTACGACGATGCAGGCCAAGAAATTGATAAGAAAAGGATGTGTAGGTTACTTAGCGTACATTGTTGACACTCGAAAAGGGGGAGTAGAAATTAATGATATATCCGTAGTAAGAGAATTTCAAGATGTATTTTTGAATGATTTTCCTGGTCTTTCGCCAGACAGAAAAATCAAATTTGGAATAGACTTAGCACCGGGAACTACACATGTGAAAGCCCCAAATCCGGGTCCCGAATCACTACGGATCTGGTACAATCATTCTATAACTATTGCGAAAGATATAAACATAAATTATTTATACAATAACTTTACACACTATTCCCCAAGGTCGAGTAACCTTAACTTATACACAATTCATAACTTGTCTGACATATAACATTATTATCATATAATACTATTACAAATCTAGTTGTACATAATAACTTAAAGATGAAACTGTCTTTAACCTTTCCTCGTGTCCGATGTATTCGCCTTAATCTGAAATGTTTATCATGATATAGCAAGGGTGAGCATGAAGGTTGCCCAACAAGTTTAAATTTTATTTAAGGATATATCATGATTGAAAGAGTCTGAATAATAAGCTGGCTATAATTCAACAATATAGTTGTGAATTAGCACAAACTTTTGACTGAACAAGTATTGAACATTAACAAATATATCTGGACCGAATGGTAATGAAGGTGATCATCCTTTCATACCTGACTTATACATGCAATATGTACAGAGTACAATTCTATAATTCTTAGACATGAAAATCAACAATGATTAACCATAAGCATATCTGAATGAAATAACTCTAAGTAGAGTCAAGAAAAACTTGCATGTTCGGTCGATTACTATTACACAATTTATTAAGCTTTGACTGAAGACCTAATATATAAATAATAATGATATACAAATTAGAATAATATCATCACAATATTTAAAATAACCTAAACACATTAACACATAATCCTATTAGTCTATACATCACATAAGACCTACTATCAAGTTAAACTTTTACAGTCCGAGTCAAGTTCGGCACAATTCTGACATCCCGACGGTCTAGTCAGACAATTCTCGGTTCTAAGTTCAATTAAACTCTGCTTAAACACTTATCAATTATCTTCGATAATTTATTATTAGTCAAAATATTTTTCATAAGCTCATAATAATTTTCAGATAATTATTATCATTTATCATGAATTTTCAATCATTAAACTCATATTTATATGAATTAAATACCACATAATTCTATTATCATTAATATTAAATATTAATAAAAATTATAACATAATATTATAATATATGTATAATATATCAAAGTATTTTTAATACTTTAATTTCTCATTTATATGAATTTTTAAACCTTTAAATCCATTATCCGATAATTACTATTAATATTAAAATATTAATATTTTCATGACAAAATATCAAAAGTTATACTTTGTAACTTAAAATATTTTTATAACTCTTAAATCATTTTTATATTATTTTTAAAGCATTATTTCTAATTTTCCATAATTTATTTAATATATTCATTAAATAAATCAATTACCATTAATATAAATTTATTAATGAATTTCATCATAAAATATCAAAAGTTATTAAAAATAACTTAAAATATTTTCTAACACCATAATATATTTTTAAATGATTTTGTAAGTATTCAAATCATTTTAAAAATTTATTTAATAATATTTTAAATAAATTAAATACCTTTTATATTCCAAAATATTAAAGATTTTTGAAATATACTCAAAATAATTAAAAACTAATTTTCGGACTTTAAAATAATTTTTAGGAATTTAATATTAATTTTTAATAATTAAAAACTATTTTTTTCTATTTAATAAATAAAATAATTGATTTTAAAAATAAACTGTCTCTAAAAGGGCCCTATAGCGACGAAACTATCGCTATAGGTGTTCTTGGCCAAACCCAGAAATTCATAGGCAGTTACAAGGAGCCATGTTTGACCGGTTATAGATCTTTGATCACAAAGTTTCTAGACAGCCTGATGGGTTAGGATTGTAGTATAAGTGTAATACTACAATTATAAACTAAGATCATAGCTAAAAAACATAATAACCGAGAGATCTAAGCCACATAAAAGCTTGTCGGTTGTCGTTCTTCATTTCAGGTAACCCGAAATGAAGAAACGATTCGAGGGTCTACTTTCTAGGCCTTTAATCAACGCGTTCCAGGCTTAGTAAGTGTTATTTAAAGGATCTAACTTGTAGTCCTGATACCAGGGAACATTTATATAACATTATTTCACTCTAACAACATCACACATGCCAGATCAAGGACAGTCAAACCTTGTTAGAAAAATCGACTGATGAAGATCTGGGTTTTCTAAAAAACCTTCATGAGGCAGTTTGGTCAACCTACTTTGACCATGATTATTTTCAATTCTGTTGTTAATCTAGGCGATCTAATAGCATACATGTGTAGTTCATATACCCCTCTATAACAATAACCTAACAACATGACCAAACTAACAAACCACAACAAAATCTAGCACCTGCAAAACATTGTCAGACCACTGCTGGGTTTTTGGGTTACCCAGAAACCCATTTTTGTGCTTGGTCAACGCAGTTTGACTGCTCCTATCTTACGATTTAGACATGATCTAACACTTTTTCTAGTTCCAGATCAAAGCCTATATGGCATAGAACAAATCCAAAACATAAAACACACAAAACATCTAACATAGAAGAATCTAGAGGCTCTGACATATGACTATCGTGCCACAATTTTAGGGTTCAAAGTCAGTTTCTAAAAACTTAATTTTTGAGCACTTTGATGTTATGGATATGGGATATAACAACCCAGATCACTAAATGACATCTTATAACACACTTCTAAACAACAAATCACATAATCACATAAAATTTGAAGGATCTAGCAAGGCTTAGGGTTTTATACCTTTAAAGCTTTGATCCTAGAACTTCTGATCTTTGATCTGGTATTGGAAAGTTAAAGGTTGATCTAGCCCTAACTTAACACTCATATTTACTCTCAATCTCGAATTTTAGAGAGAGAAAAGTCTTGGATAAAAATAAAAAGTAAAGTAACTTTTCTTACTTTAAATCTCCTAATTTAGATTCAATGTATGCAAATCTTGCTAGGTGGCACTTGATCTGATCTTTTAAAGATTTAGGGCACATGGCTAAACTTTAGGCTTGATGACTCACAAGATTTGCCTTATCTTTTGCTTAGGTTTTAAGAAAGGGCATTTTAGTCATTTAACATTTTATTTTAAAGGCATACTTGTCATTTGCCCTAACCCTTTGGGTTTAGGGTTTAACCCTTAGACTTTTGCAATTTAATTTGTAAGATTTTCAAATTTCGGTTTTCAAAATAGAAAATTAATATTTCTAAATTGTAATTAGGAATATCTAATTATATTAAATTTTCCCAATCATAATTCAATCTTGTTAATTAGGATTAATATATCCTAATTAACAATTTTAAATAAAAATTTAGAGTTTTTCCCAAAATAAGAATTAGGGTTTATAACCCAAGAATTAGGGTTTTCTAAATAGTCAATTAGGGTTATCCCTAATTATATTTATAATCATAAATACTTAAATCATTAAATTTAACCTTTGAATTCCCAAATTAGGTTTTTAATATACCGAATTAGGGTTTAGAAATCCCCGGAACTAAAATTAGGGTTTCATAACCGGTTTCTAAGGTTTTTTTATCCATTGCTAGGGTTTTCTAATTGAA
Source organism: Panax ginseng (assembly GCA_020205605.1). NCBI lineage: Eukaryota > Viridiplantae > Streptophyta > Magnoliopsida > Apiales > Araliaceae > Panax > Panax ginseng. Next base: position 114,682,686 of record CM035132.1, read on the forward strand.
CGTTGACATTCGTCAATAATATTAGGGTTTGATACTGATAAAATTTATTTGGTCAACCCTTGACCCTTAACCACATTCTGTACACATACATAACCATATTCACAAAACATATACACTCATATACTTAATCCTGAATAATTTACCACAAAAATTTTGAAATCCTCAAAATTCCTTCCCAAAAATATCAAACGCATACATTTTTTTTCTGTCTAGGTCTATTATTTGACCTTAAATCCATCATTTAAGATTTTAATAAATTGTCTAATTTCTCGGGTTGTCACAGCACCGATTTCGAAAGCCCCATACCGTATGGCGGCAGTAGAAATGAAGGAATTGATGATACAATTGTAAGAGTTACTAGATAAGGGTTAAATACACCCAAGTGTGTCTCCTTGGGAAGAACTAGTGTTGTTTGTAAAGAAGAAGGATGGATCGATGAGGCTTTGTATCTATTATCGAGAAGTAAACAGAGTGACGATTAAGAATAGATATCCATTACCGAGGATAGACGACCTTTTCGACCAACTGAAGGGAGACAAGTGTTTTTCGAAGATAGATTTACGAACAGGTTATCACCAGTTGATGGTACGGGAAGAGGATATATCAAAGATGGTGTTTCGAACTCATTACAGACATTTTGAATTTTTGGTAATGTCATTTGGGTTAACGAATGCTCCGACAGCGTTTATGGACTTGATGAACTGAGTCTTTATGTGAGACCCCGAATTTTATGAAATAAAAGTATTCAATTTTTCTATTTTGGTGAATAGTTAAATTGATAAAAGTTTAAAGTTAAAGGGTGACATTTGAAATTTTTTCAAAGTAAGCATGTGGTCATAAAATAATCGGTGGTAAAATACGCGTGGTTGCATAGTAGCACACGGTATTGATTATTGATGCTTACGTGAGAAGTCACTCAGTTTTATTCAATTATTGTCACAATATTTATATTATTAAATCAATAATTGAGATAAAAAAGTTATTAATATTATTATTTGCAATATTAACGATGTCTAGATGTTCTGCCAATGAGAGGTTTGGTCACCTAATTGCGCGCCAATAGTAAAAAATTCTTATTGGAAAGCCCCCTCTTTCCTGGGAACGACTTGGCCAATTAATAGTGTGAATTATAATAATGATGATGAAGTTTTGTTTTATTAATGTAATAAAACAGAAAAGCTTTTTACATAAAACAGAATACTTTTATAAAGTTATTCGTTTTATTAGATTATAAATAGAATATATTATATTTTATTTAAAAGATTTTGTTTTATTAGAATATTTTATAGTAAAGCGAATCAGACCGTCTGTTTAAAAGTAAATCAACTGGACCAGATTCAGAATTAGTTACTATTCAGGTCCATTCTCCTATAAATAGAAGCTCATTCCTTCATTATTTCTTACGAATTCACTTAAACTCTAGAGAGAGAAACTATAGAGAAAAAGAAGAAAAGTATTTTGCTACTTCACTACTCCTATATCCAGTTTGTTCTAAGGTAAGGGATATTATTTGTTGAACTCGTAAGGGATATTATTTCTTTTGTATTCATGAAGAGAACTTCTATTATTCCATTTTTTATTATTTTGTTGGAATAACCTGTATACGTGGACTACCCTATACTTGGTGAAATTCTTCTGTTATTCCATTCCTTAGTATTACATTGGAATAACTTTGTATATGCAATACCGCATACATGGTGAAATTCTTATGTTATTCCATTCCTTATTATTCTGTTGGAATAACCCTGTATATGGAAATAACCGTATACATGGTGAAATTTTTCATTATTCCATTCTTTATTATTCGCCGGAATATCACTCGTCTGCATGCGTTACGCATGACACGTTCCATTATTTATTATTACATTGGAATAACTTGTGCTGCATGTTGATCTATCGCATGCATGGTGATTTCTGTTGTTATTCTATTCTTTATTATTCTGTCGTAATATCCTGTCGGTGCGGATTACGCATGACCTGGTTCCATTATTTATTATTCTGTTGGGAATAACCTATTTGTATGATCTATCGCATGCATGGTGAATTCTTCAATTATTCCATTCTTTATTATTCTGTTGGAATAACCTGTCTATGTGGATTATAACAGGCATGGTGAATGATCCTTTGTATTCATTCCTTATTAAATTGTGGAAATGATCTATTTACGCGGATTATGATGAAAGTCATAATAAAAGCATTGTACTGATGAAAATCATGGGTATATGTAGTATTAGTAAGTGTTATGATAAGTTATGTTGGTTATTATGTGAAAACATGAAAGTTTCTTAGAAATCACAAATGGTTGAAAACCAGATTTTGGTGAAAATAGAACATGAAATTCAATTGACCAAATCTCCTATTATATTTCGAATTTTTGAGTGTGGTCAAGTTCTAGAGTTAGATCTATGAGTTTTCTAACTTATCCAAGTGGAATAACTGTAAAAGGTGTTGTAGATTTTCGTGTGGACTGATTTTAGCAAAGGAGTCAAAAGTTGCAAATTACAAAAAGGCTACTGCCCAGAAGTTTAAAAGGGAATTTTCGGCCACTTAGTTTGTGAAATAAATTTCGGCCTTTTGGGACATGAAAATATATGGTATAAAGTACCTCCTATCCAAAAATGAGCTCATTCCGACTTAAAACGAGCAAGTTATGACTATTTCAATATTTAGGTTTTTTCGACGAAAAACGCTATAACCGGAGTTCTATAACTCCGATGACCATGAAATTTAAATTGGAAGATCACGTTAACATGTGTAAGATCCTGCCAAGATTTGGGAATTTCTGGATTTAAACTTTAGGTAGCTAATTTCTTAAGGAATTAATTAGAAATTGATTTTTGAAAAATAGTTAATGAATTTTAAAAATTCTGAGAAAAATATATGTTCAATATGGGACTATATTCTGTTAAATCCCAGAAAAGAAATATTTTTGGGACTGATTTGGTATTTTTCATGAAAATGATCTAGTTATGAGTAAATGAGTTAAATATGTTATGTGAAGTAACAAAGTTGGAAAATAGGATTTTATGACTTGGGAATCCTATATAAGGTATATGCAGATTTTTGATGAGGTATTTGATCATTAGTGATGAAATCTTATGAGTATGGCATTTTTGAATGATTAAATGCATTATTTAGTAAAGTGTAAACAATTGAAATAAATTATTTATAAGTTTAAGAAGTGATTAAAATATTGTTATAATATTAATAATATTAGATTATGAGTTTATTAAGTGATTGATAATATTTTGATAAATTTAAAGTCTTTAATATTTATTCTTGTTTTCGTTTGATTAATGCTTATCTTATTGTCATCATTCTCATGCTTATATTGTGATGAAAGACATCTTTGACTTACGTGCATAGATGGACTTCGTATGATTATGACCAGGAATTATTTGGTATAATCATGACCATAATGTTATAAATGATGTGGTAAAAGTCATCTTTGGCTCGTAGTGCATAGATGGACTTGGTATGATTATGACCAGGGATTATTCGGTATAATAATGACCGTAATGGAAAACACGAATATCCTTGGCCCGTAGTGCATGGATAATTCATGGTCGTGATACTATTAAGCTGAGTCTCAGCATTATTGGTTTTACAATTATATCTTTGGCCTATAGTGCAAAGATGAACTGTTGATTATTGGTTATACAATTGTATATCTTTGGCCGTAGTGCAAAGATGAATTTATTAGTATGATTATGAGCAGGAATTGTGATTAGGTATAACCATGATTTTTGATGTTTTAGGTGAAGATAGGTGATATAAATTATCTTCGTCCTGGGTGCGAAAAGGAATTCAGAATCATAATTATGATTATAACTTATTCATATATTTGTGGTCAGGAATTGTTGATTGATGTTATAGGGATAAAACATTATTGGTGGACTTTTAACATGGAGAAGATAATAGACCTGATGGTCTATTTGACTCTTTTAATGGATTGCTCGTTTCGCTGCAACTATGGTTGAAAAGTTTTATCATCTACCATATGTTCTAAATCTCTGATTTATTATTGATGAAAGCTATTGATAATCTAATTATCTTTAGTTATGATATTCTTTACTAGGCTAGTTGTGCTCACCCTTTTGATTCACAATTCCTTTCAGGTAATAAGAGTGTTGCCGAGTCAAGCGGGGATAACAGGGGAATATAACGGTGGTTTATAGCTGTTGAGGTTCTCCCTAAATAGTATGGAAATAATTTTATTGAGAACTTTAGATAAGTGTGTCGTATTGTATACGTCATTTGATATTTAGTTTTGGTGAACCGAATAGGGTGAGGTGAACCCAACTTTGGAAGGGTGTTTTGCCACTATCATACAAGATGTCTAATGACATACAACCTCTTGTTATTATAAGACAGGGTTCTGCACATCCACTTGTTGAGTATATCTACGAGCACTACCTATATGATCTTGGAGTTTATTTGAAATATAATTTTCACTTGGAGACAGTGGAGATAGTTATATGTCAAGTGAAGACTCACCATTGGAAAGAAGATGATAGTAATCTTCTTGTTTTTCTTTGGGGTCTATTGGGTCAACTAAGGATAATTCTGTGGACATATGATATCTATCATAACCTAGACGCATGGCCTCCCATGTACAAAGATTTCCTTGAGTACTTCCCAAAGATTTTAATTTCTAAAATTGGTTTTGACTGTACTTTTATGTAAAGTACCATTATAAGGTTGTGGTCGAGGCACCATGAGAGTTACATACATTTGTATTAAAACTCACAGTTTAACTATGGTCGTATTCTGTACGATAGTTCAACAGTTGTATAAATGAGGTTTGTAATTGAATTTTTATAGTGTGATATCTGGCGACTCAGAATGGGTGATGTATACCTATTTTGGGGGAGTCACATTTGGTATCAGAGCTTAGGGATATAGTCGCTGGCGGAGATATGAGTCTAGAACTAGGAGGGGAGATGAGTAGTATACTTAGCTAGTGTGTGACTTACCTATTTGAAATTGTTTACTTGATAAGTTGACAAATTATGATATGTCAATTAACCTTGTTTTGAAGTATATTCTAGAATGATATCTGAAACACAGGAGATGAGCAATGGGAAAATCATGATACAGAAGAAATAACCGGGAAGGTGCAATCCGAAAAGAAAGCAAGGTATTCTCATCTCTTCGAAATACCAGGTACGTACGTAAATTTTGAGGAGGAAATTTCATAAGGAGGGGAGATTGTGAGACCCCGAATTTTATGAAATAAAAGTATTCATTTTTTCTATTGTGGTGAATAGTTAAATTGATAAAAGTTTAAAGTTAAGGGTGACATTCAAAAAAATTTCAAAGTAAGCAAGTGGTCATAAAATAATTGGTGGTAAAATACGCGTGGTTGCATAGTAGCACACGGTATTGATTATTGATGCTTACGTGAGAAGTCACTCAGTTTTATTTAATTATTGTCACAATATTTTATATTATTAAATTAATAATTGAGATAACAAAGTTATTAATATTATTATTTGTAATTTTAACGATGTCTAGAAGTTCTGCCAAGGAGAGGTTTGGTCACCTAATTGCGCGCTAATAGGGAGAAATCCTTATTGGAAAGCCCCCTCTTTTCTGGGAACGACCTGGTCGATTAATAGTGTGAATTATAATAATGATGAAGTTTTGTTTTATTAGTATTATTAATGTAATAAAATAGAAAAGATTTTTATATAAAATAGAATACTTTTATAAAGTTATTCATTTTATTAGATTATAAATAGAATATATTATATTTTATTAAAAGATTTTATTTTATTAGAATATTTTATAGTAAACCAAACAATTTGTACATTTAAAAGTAAATCAATCTGGACCATTCGAGAATTAGTTACTATTCAGTCCATTCTCCTATAAATAGAAGCTCATTCCTTCATTATTTCTTATGAATTCACTTAAACTCTAGAGAGAGAAACTATAGAGAAAAAGAAGAAAAGTATTTTGCTACTTCACTACTCCTATATCCAGTTTGTTCTAAGGTAAGGGATATTATTTGTTGAACTCGTAAGGGATATTATTTCTTTTGTATTCATGAAGAAAACTTCTGTTATTCTATTCTTTATTATTTTGTTGGAATAACCTGTATACGTGGACTACCCTATACTTGGTGAAATTCTTCTGTTATTCCATTCCTTAGTATTCTGTTGGAATAACCTGTTAATGCGAAGTACCGCATACATGGTGAAATTCTTATGTTATTCCATTCCTTATTATTACATTAGAATAACTTTGTATATCAAATCCGCATACATGGTGAAATTCTTACATTATTCCATTCTTTATTAATCTGTCGGAATATCACATGCATGCGTTTACGCATGACTGGTTCCATTATTTATTATTACGTTGGAATAACATGCATGCGGTCTATCGCATGCATGGTGATTTCTGTTGTTATTCTATTCTTTATTATTCTGTCGTAATATCCTGTCGGTGCGGATTACGCATGACCTGGTTCCATTATTTATTATTCTGTTGGAATAACCTATCTATGCGGTCTATCACATGCATGGTGATTTCTGTTGTTATTCCATTCTTTATTATTCTTTCGGAATATCCTGTCTGTGCGTTTACGCATGACGTGGTTCCATTATTTATTATTCTGTTGGAATATCCTGTTGGTGCGGATTATGCATGACCTGGTTCTATTATTTATTATTCTATTGGAAATAATTTGTCTGTACGATCTATCGCATGCATGATGAATTCTTCAGTTATTCCATTCTTTATTATTCTATTAGAATAACCTGTCTATGTGGATTACCACGGGCATGGTGAATGATCCTTTGTATTCATTCCTTATTACATTATGGAAATGATCTGTTTACGTGGATTATGATGAAAGTCATAATAAAAGCATTAAACTGATGAAAATCATGGGTATATGTAGTATTAGTAAGTGTTATGATAAGTTATGTTTGTTATTATGTGAAAACATGAAAGTTTCTTAGAAATCACAAAGGGTTGAAAATCAGATATTGGTGAAAATGGAACACGAAATTCAATTGACCATATCTCCTATTACATTTCGAATTTTTGAGTGTGGTCAAGTTCTAGAGTTAGATCTATGAGTTTTCTAACTTATCCAAGTGGAATCACTGTAAAAGGTGTTGTAGATTTTCGTGTGGACTGATTTTAGCAAAAGAGTCAAAAGCTGAAAATTACGAAAAGGCTATTGTCCAGAAGTTTAAAAGGGCATTTTTGGCCACTTAGTTTGTGAAATAAATTTCGGCCTTTTGGGACATGAAAATATATGGTATAAAGTACCTCCTGTCCAAAAATGAGCTCATTTCGACTTAAAATGAGCAAGTTATGACTATTTCAATATTTAGGTTTTTAGATAAAAAGCGCTATCTTAGGAGTTCTATAACCCGATGACCATGAAATTTAAACTGGAAGCTCACGTTAACATGTGTAAGATCCTGCCAAGATTTGGAAATTTCTGGAGTTAACTTGAGGTAACTAATTTCTTAAGGAATTAATTAGAAATTGATTTTTGAAAAATAGTTAATGAATTTTAAAAATTCCGAGAAAAATATATGTTCAATATGGGACTATATTCTGTTAAATCCCAGGAAAGAAATATTTTTGGGACTGATTTGGTATTTTTTCATGAAAATGATCTAGTTATGAGTAAATGAGTTAAATATGTTATGTGAAGTAACAAAGTTGGAAAATATGATTTTATGGCTTGGGAATCCTATATAGGGTATATGCAATTTTTTTTATGAGGGATTTGATCATTGGTGATTAAATCTTATGAGTATGACATTTTTGAATGATTCAATGCATTATTTAGTAAAGTGTAAACAATTAAAATAAATTGTTTATAAGTTTAAGAAGTGATTAAAATATTGTTATAATATTAATAATATTAGATTATGAGTTTATTAAGTGATTGATAATATTTGGATAAATTTAAAGTCTTTAATATTTATCCTTGTTTTCGTTTGATTAATGCTTATATAATTGTCATCATTCTCATGCTTATATTGTGATGAAAGTCATCTTTGGCTTACGTGCATAGATGGACTTGGTATGATTATGACCAGGAATTATTCGGTATAATCATGACCGTAATGTTATAAATGATGTGGTAAAATTCATCTTAGGCCCGTAGTGCATAGATAGACTTGGTATGATTATGACCAGGGATTATTCGGTATAATCATGACCGCAATGGAAAACACGAATATCCTTGGCCCGTAGTGCATGGATAATTCATGGTCGTGATACTATTAAGCTGAGTCTCAACATTATTGGTTTTACATTTGTATATCTTTGGCCTGTAGTGCAAAGATGAACTATTGATTATTGGTTATACAGTTGTATATCTTTGGCCGTAATGCAAAGATGAATTTATTAGTATGATTATGAGCATGAATTGTGATTTGGTATAACCATTATTTTTGATGTTTCAGGTGAAGATAGGTGATGTAAATTATCTTCGTCTTGGGTGCGAAAAGGAATTCAGAATCACAATTATGATTATGAGTTATTCATATAATTGTGGACAGGAATTGTTGATTGATGTTACAGGGATAAAACATTATTGGTGGACTTTTAACGTGGAGAAGATAATAGAACTGATGGTCTATTCGACTCTTTTAATGGATTGCTCGTTCCGCTGCAACTATGGTTGAAAAGTTTTATCATCTACCATATGTTCTAAATCTTTGATTTATTATTGACGAAAGCTATTGATAATCTAATTATCTTTAGTTATGATATTCTTTACTGGGCTAGTTGTGCTCACCCTTTTGCTTCACAATTCCTTTTAGTTATCATCTACCATATGTTCTAATTATCTATCATAACCTAGACGCATGGTCTCCCATGTACGAAGATTTCCTTGAGTACTTCCTAAAGATTTTAATTTCTAAAACAGTTTTTGACTGTACTTTTATGTAAAGTACCATTATAAGGTTGTGGTCGAGGCACCATGAAAGTTACATACATTTGTATTAAAACTCACAGTTTAAGCGTGGTGGTCGTATTCTGTCTGACAGTTCAACGATTAATATAAATGAGGTTTGTAATTGAATTTTTATAGTGTGATATGTGGCGACTCAGAATGGGTGATGTATACCTATTTTGGGGGCGTCACACTTTAAGCCATTCTTAGATAAATTCATAATAGTTTACATCGACGATATACTAATCTACTCAAAGACGGAGGAAGAACACACCAAACATCTGAAGATTGTTTTAGAGGCGCTAAGGAAGGAGAAGATGTACACAAAGTTTTCCAAATGCAAATTTTGGATGAAGAAGGTTCAATTCTTAGGAGACGTGGTGGATAAGGATGGAATTTCAGTAGACCTTGCGAAAGTGGAAGTAGTGAGTAATTGGGATCAACCGAAAACGCCAACCAAAGTGAGAAGTTTCTTAGGGTTAGTTGGGTACTATCGAATATTTATCCAGGATTTTTCTAAGATAGAAACCCCATTGGCCAATTTAACGAGGAAGATGGTGAAGTTCGTGTGGATAGAAAAATGAGAGGATAGTTTTCAAGAGCTGAAAAAGAGATTGAGCGAGGCACTTGTATTATCACTACCAGATGATATAGGAGGATTTATGGTGTATAGTGATGCGTCACATAGAGGAATGGGTTGTGTGCTAATGCAAAATCGCAAAGTCATTGCGTATGCCTCACGACAATTAAAGGATTACAAAAAATGATACCCTACTTATGACTTAGAGTTAGCGGCAGTAGTTTTTGCATTAAAGATTTGGAGGCATTATTTGTACGGAGAAAAATGTGGGATATACACGGACCACAAAGAGTCTAAAATATATCTTCACACAGAAGGAGTTGAACATGCGTCAAAAAAGGTGGTTAGAATTAATCAAGGATTATGACTGTGATATTCTTTATCACCCGGGGAAGGCAAATGTAGTGGCCGACACACTAAGTAGGAAGGGAAGGGAGAAGTTATTTCAATTGACAACTCAGGAGGAGTTAATAAGGGATATAGAAAAATTGGAGATAAAAGTGAAGGGACCGAAAAGGTCTGAAGAGAGATTGTTTGCAGTAGAAGCTCGTCCGACCTTGTTGGACAGAATAAATGAATCACAAGAAAAGGATGAAGAATTCGAGAAAATTAGGAAGATGATCACATAAAATGAGGAAGAAAAATTCAAGAGGGATAGAGATGATATTTTGAGATTTGAAGGGATAGTGTGGGTGCCAGCGGTAACTGAATTGAGGGCAGAAATTTTGCACGAGGCACACAACACGATGTATTCCGTTCATCTAGGAGGCACAAAGATGTACGGGATTTGAGGCAACATTTTTGGAGGCCTAATTTGAAATGAGAAATCGCGGAGTGCGTTAGTAGATATCTTACGTGTCAATGGGTCAAAGCAGAGCACCAGAGGCGGAGAGGTCTACTTCAACCATTGGAAATACCAGAGTGAAAGTGGGAGCACATTACGACGGACTTCGTGGTGGGACTTCCAGTCACGTAGAAAGGTTTTGATGCCATTTGGGTTATCGTAGATCGACTAACAAAGATGACTCATTTTCTTTCGATCAAGATCTAATATAGTTTGAATCAGTTAGTAAATTTATACGTAAAGGAAATTGTTTCATGACATGGAGTGCCAGTATCGATTATTTCTGACCGAGATCCGCACTTCACATTAAAATTCTAGAAGAACTTGTAAGAAAGAATGGGAACACAATTGAGGTTAAGTACTGCTTATCATCTGCAGACAGACGGGCAAAGTGAACGAACGATACAAATGCTGGAGGACATGCTTAGAACTTGCGTGATGGACTTCAAAGGAAGTTGGGATGATCACCTACCCCTAGTAGAATTTGCATACAATAATAGTTATCATGCGAGTATAGGCATGCCAACGTACAAATCTCTTTATGGGAGAAAGTGTAGAACATCATGATGTGTAGGTATTATACCTACTTATTGGTTACCAACTCAATGGAATTTTGCTCAACTTAAGTAATTTTAGCATGTTTTATTTGCTTTTTATGTTTATTTTGCAGTGTGTATATCTGGAACTCCTAAAGTATCCTAAGGCATGGTAAGGCATGGAAATAGAAGTAGCAATACAAGGCGTGGTGGCTTATGCAAGAATGAAGTTGGCAACTAGACTCAAGCAAGTGAAAAGGACAGCTAGAAGAACTTGGATGTAACCAAAAGAAGAAGTAAGAAGTGAAGAAGCAATGAAGAAAGCAAGCAGTGGACAAACAAGATTCCAAATGAGACAACATAAAGAAATAATGCTGCATACCGCCATCATAGTTAAACATGGCGCGCCCGTGCCAAGGGAAATACGAAGGCAGATCAAATGCAAGGACTTGGCGCGCCCGCGTTAAGCACACGACAGACAAAGCCTACAGCCCGCAAGCGCTCAATCTACAGTGCAATATCGTGCGGCCACGCCAGTTATAATTATTTTAAATTGCTGACTTTTTATTTTGAAAATGCAGGAGCATGTTTGCTATTTTGAAACGATATGGTTTGTTACCAAATACATATTATTTTTACTTTTTCATTACTACTATTAGGTTTTTGTCTTCTTTAGAGAGAGTTTTAGCATTTCCTTAATATTTTGAGCTTCTATCTTTAGATGATTTCTTGTAATTATTGGTTTTCATTCTAGAGACATTTGTAGATTTGAACAAGCCTGGAAATAGACTTTGCAGCAAGGATTATCAGATTTGATTTCACATTTCTCTTATATCTCTAGTTTTTAATTCTTATTTCCATGTTTTGCTTCAATCCCATAATGGTTGTTGATTCAGTAATGAACTAACTTCCATTATAGGATTCTAATGGATTTTAATGCGTAATCTATATATGTGTATGCCTAATTGTGATGTTGTATGTTTAACATTGGACTGTCCATCATGGTTGTGCTAAATAATTTAATGCTTGATTACCATTTACACTAATTGCTTATATGGAATTGGAAAATGAAATATAAGTATAGATTAGACCATGTTGGCATATTTTCATAAGACTTATTTGTATTAGGTTTTGTGATTCATGACCCGGATAGGCATATACCGGTTCACCATGTGTAGTCGTTAAGAGAGCTTGTGCTTAAAATCATTATTGCTGTAAATTCACATAGACATATAGTGAGTTTGGTAATTATGATGCTTACATGATTTCTATCAATTATGGATTTTGTGTAAATTGGACATAGTTCATTGAAAGATGGTTATGTTACACTTTTGTGCTCTTGACTAGGTTTCCATGTTAAATAATTAGGCAAAACAGAAGCCATGCATTATGGATAAAGCATTAGATGATATTAGAATCCCATATCTCTCCAATTTGATTACCTTACCTTTAGTAATTATTATTTTTGTGTTGATAATTAATTTAGATATCACTTTAATTTGTTGAATGATCGTTTGAGCATACATAAATAATGATTAGGTTGTTGCATGATAGTTTAGATTTATTCACCTTTCTCTGTGGGATTGATACTTTCTTACTCTGCACTACTTGTTGATTCGTGTATACTTGCATGAGTTAGAGTCTGTTGTTTTAAACCGAAACGGAGGAAACAAATTTTTGGCGCCGTTGCCGGGGAAAGGCATTTATTTTTATTATTGTCATCATCAACTAAAGCTAGATTTGTGTGACTTAGACAATTATATTCTTATCTTATTTCTATTTTATTTTCTTGTATGTATTTCAGGTACTTGTGTACATTTTATGCATACGCGATCATCTAATCCTGAGTTGATACTTGCACAGGATAATATCAACGGTAGAGGTTGGAAGTTGAGATCACGACAGAGTACACAGGAAGATACTGTAACTTCCTCATCCTCCATAGAGGTCGAAGAGCAAAGAGAAGAGCACAGGGCCTTAAGGGATTATTCAATGCCAAAGATTAATGAGTTACAGTCAAGCATCATGAGGCCAGCTATAGCAACCAATACCTTTGAGATAAATCGAGGCACTATACAAATGGTGCAGAATTCAATTCAGTTTGGGGGTTCTGCTACAGATGACCCGAATGAACACTTGTTGAGCTTCATAGAGATTTGTGACACCTTTAAGTACAATGGGGTGTCAGAAGATGCAATCAGGCTCAGATTGTTCCCATTTTCCTTAAGGAATAAGGCTAGAAGTTGGCTCAACTCATTGCCAGCGGGGTTTATCACTACATGGGAGGACTTAACGCAGAAGTTCTTAGCCAAATTTTTCCCAATGGCTAAAATGAGGACAACGATTTCCCAGTTTGAACAACAGCAGGGTAAAACATTATATGAAGCTTGGGAATGCTGTAAAGAGATGCTAAGGAAATGTCCCCATCATGGAATGCCAAATTGGATGGTAATAAATTCTTTTTATAATGGATTAGGATGGCAGTCAATGATGATAGTAGATGCTGCAGCGGGAGGAGCCTTGTGGGCTAAAAGTGATGAAGAGGCTTTTTATCTCATAAAAACCATGGCAGCAAATGACTTTCAAAATCCTACGGCCAGGATGCCACAACCTAAAGTTACGGGGATGTTAGAGGTGGATGCTATTACACATTTATCATCTCAAATGGCAGCTATGGCAAAGAAGATTGATACTTTGACAGAGAATAAAGTGAAGCCAGTTGCTTATGTGTGCGAGATATGTGCGGGGTAGCATCAAACTGACCAGTGTGCCATTAGTTCAGAGTCAGTGCAGTTTGTGAGCAACTACCAGAAGAACCAAAATCAATTTCAGAATGCCTATAACCCTATCAACCGCAACCATCCCAATTTCAGCTGGAATAACAACCAACAACACCAACAACCTCATCAATACCAGTCACAACCATCTAACAAAAAATATGCAACAAAACCACCCTACTCTCCTAGATTCCAACAACAACAACATCATCCACCACCTGCACCTCAGCAAAAAAAAAAGTCAGAAATGGAGGAGATGATGCTCAAGTACATGGAAAATACAGAGGTTATGATCAAAGGCCAAGTTATGGCTATAAGGAATTTGGAAACTCAAAATGGGCCAAATGGCCAATATGCTGAACAATAGACCATAAGAAACATTTCCAAGTACAACAGAAGCAAATCCAAGAAGGGAGGGAAAGGAGAAGTGTCAGGCAATTACACTTAGATCAGGGAAGTAGACTGCAGGTTTACAGGATGGCGTAGCCACGCCACTATTACAAGGGGAAACCGCGCGGCTGCGCGGTGAAGAGAAATATTTTGATGAAGGTTTGATTAAACAAGGTTCTGAACAGAGGGAAGTGGAGAAGAATAGTGAAGAGTTACCTGAGAAACTAGTGACTAGACCACCACCTGTACACCCTCCTATTCCATATCCACAAAGATTATAAAAATAGAAAGATGATAATCAATTTGCTAAGTTTTTGGAGGTATTCAAGAAGCTACAAATTAATATACCCTTCACCGAGGCATTGGAACATATGCCAAGTTATGCAAAGTTCATGAAGGGGATCTTGTTAAGGAAGAAGAGGTTAGAAGACTTTAAGATAGTAGCCTTGACTAAAGAGTGTAGTGCAGTACTTCAGCGCAAGTTACCTCCAAAGCTAAAGGATCCATGCAGCTTCACAATACCATGCTTAATAGGAAAGACATGTTTTAATAAATGCTTGTGTGATTTAGGGGTGAGGATCAATTTAATGCCTCTATCAGTGTTTAATCAGTTGGGATTGCCGGCTCTAAGGCCGAAAAATATTTTATTACAACTTGCTGACAGATCAGTTACTTATCCACGGGGTATTGTGGAAGATGTGTTGGTCAAAGTGGATAAATTTATTTTCCCAACTGACTTTATCATCTTAGATTACGAAGAAGATAGAAATATACCAATCATTCTGGGGAGTCCTTTCTTAGCCATGGGACGAACCTTGATAGATGTTCAGAAAGGTAAGTTGACAATGAGAGTTCATAATCAAGAAGTCACCTTCAATATGTTCAAGGCTATGGAGTTTCCTAATGACGAAGAAGAATGTTTTAGGATTGATATGGTAGACAAGATGCTGAATGATGAAGTTGGGAATTTTGTGGAAAAATAGGCTTTGAAAAGTGCAATATTGGGGGATTCAGAAATGGAAGATGATGAGATTGCTGAATTTGTTCAAATACTTGACACAGCGCCACCGTTTAGAAGATTCAAGACTCCAATTGAACCACTAAATCTTTCTGGGGACAAATCAGCATGACTCAAGCCATCTTTTAAGATGCCTCCAGATCTTTAACTAAAACCTCTTCCTGACTACTTGAGGTATGCATTTTTAAATGAAGGTTCAAAGTTACCTGTTATTATTTCTTCTACACTAACATCTTGCCAAGAAAAAAAGCTTCTAAGAGTTCTAAGAGAATTCAAATCAGCCATAGGATGGACCATAGCAGACATCAAAGGGATTAACCCATCATTCTGTATGCACAAGATGTAACGCCCTAGAAAATTGAACCTTTTTGTAAATACTTTTATAATGAATAAAATAATATTATTTGTTATTATTATTTGGTAGTAAGATGAATGTCATTCTATAACCTAGAAATGTCAAGAAGTCATAGTATTTTAACTATGTGAGAGAATTAAAGTGTTTGAATTTCCAAGATGAAAATAAAAGCTTTCCTAGAAATTTTCTGAAAAATACTATTCATCTATTTTCACTCGGGAATTATTTTTGAACTTTTGAGAAATACGTAACGTTATAATATCAAGGTGAGATAGATTGTGTAATAATTAGCTAAGTATGGAAAACGCAATATTTCGCATGCAAACTTAATTTGAGAACGTTAGGAATATTGAGCGTTAGGAAGAGATTATATTGATTGTATGATACATAAGTATTTTACGAGGTATTGAATGCAAGTATAATATGAAGTATAATATGAAGTTTTATACGGGTATGTATGGAGAATGGAATAATGTATATTAGGAAATAATATACGAGCTAGAATACAAGGATTATACGTATTATATATGTTATAAGACTTTTAGTTAAATGGAATGGATTAATAGAATTGTGTAAATGGAAGAGTCCAATAGGAATTAGATGTGCAAGCCCAAGTGTTTGCTAATCAAAAGTCCAAACTAAAGTAATGCAAGCCCAATAGGAATAAGCTAAGTTAATTAACTTAAGCCTAATGTAATTATCCAATGGGTTAGACATGATCCATGGAGCAAACCAAGGTTAATGTGGGTTAAACTTGGTGACCAAGTACTTTATGTGATGGCCAAGCATAGGATAAGTTTTGTGGTGGCCAAGTAATATAAGTGATGAGCAAGTTTACTTAGTGGTTATGTAGATGAATAGTAAGGAAGTTAGTTAAGGAGGTGGGATGTTATAATGTCCATAATGCCCTAACTTTTTCAAGTCTATAAATAGCAAGCTCAAAATTCATTTGTTGGTTGTTAGTTTTCATCCAACATTAAAACAACTTATTGGTTAGGGAGATTAAGCACTTTTAAGATAAACTTCTATATTTGTTCCAAGAAGGAAAAGAACTAGTTCATCAAGGGTAAGACTCTTGTCTTATATTCTTCTATCTCTACCATGATAGCTTGATAGAGAAATGATGATCATGTATGCTAAGCAATCATAAGAAGTAATTAAGCAATGGACTTAAGCCGAATAAGTTATGAATAAGTAACTTTAATCTAAATAAGTTGATAACTTATGATAAACTTGTCATATAATTGTCATATGAAGTTAGTATGATTCATAAGATGTAAGAATGTTACTTAAAAGACCTAAATCTATAATAAATCATAAAGAATGAAAATTTGTAGTTTATAAGTTGTTAAGTCATGAACTTATGAAGAATAAGTCAAAACTTACTTTGAAAATAAGTTGGTATAATAAGTAGTTTAAAATGTTCATATGATGGTTAGAATCCATTTAGAACATTGATCAAATCGTTAGTAATGAAGTTTTGCCGGAATTCACACGATTGGACGATAATCGTCAAATTCGTGAAATTCTCGGAATGGAAGTCGTATTTTGTGTTTAAACTCGGAAACATTAGTTTTCGATGGAGACAAGTCATATTTGGCATTATAGAGTTGCGGACTTGAAAATGACCGAATTCTGACTTAAAACGAAGAAACGAGCATTGAACGTTTGTGAATGTTTATCGTTTTCGTTAAAAATGAACTAATAGGTGAAATTTTAGAAAACAAAGTCAAATAGATAAAATTCTTACATTAACGCGTAGAGTATGTAATTTGTGAACCGTAGGCTCTTAAACGAGTAATTCTTGCATGAACGCGTAGAGTATGTAAGTTACGAGTCCGGGAATTTCGCAAACTTGAAAACCTGTCAAAGCTATTTGAGGCACAGAGTTGGCGCCATGGCGCCAACCCAAGGCCAATTAATGGTGCTGCAGCACTGGCACAGTGTCTCAACATACTAGAGTTTCGCGTTGGAGTGCGATATGTAGCACATAGACTCGCGCTGCAACGCCGAGTCTAGTCTTTATGCACTGCAGAGTGGCACCGCAGCGCGGTATAGAGAAGGAAGGGTGGTGCGACAGGGCCAACCCTAGGGTTTGGACAGTAATGAAGGTTTACAAGTATAGAATGAATAGTAACTCTTTGGTAATGAACTAAGGAACTTAATAAGGCATTGTAAGGTATTATTTAACCTTATTTATGTTATCTAAAGGTTGAAGATAAGTAATCACACATGAACGTAATGTGTATGTAAGAACGACTTAATGAAAAGCCAGAACCAATAAGAACAAATCTATGTTATAACTAGATTGAGAAGAATGGTAAGATATATTAGGAACCATGTATGTTCATTCATGACCTAATGTGTTATGTGATGTTATCAATTACTGTAGAGACTTAAAGACTTAAACGAGAACGTGTTATAATTGTAGCAAACGTTAAAGGCAAGTATTCTAACCCTTGTTCCAGTTTAATTTGGACAAGCTTTGTAATTCATGTATTCTTACATCTGAGATCCCAAATTTTATGAAATGAAAGTATTCAATTTTCTTATAATTATTCTATTAATTAAATGGTTAAATTGATAAAAGTTTAAAGTTAAGGGTGATATGTGAAAATTTTTCAAAGTAAGCAAGTTATCATAAAATAATCGGTGGTAAAAGTATAGTAATATGCGTGGTTGCATAGTAGCACACGGTATTGTAGAGTATCTTTGATTATTGATGCTTACGTGAGAAGTCACTCAGTTTTATTCAATTATTGTCATAATATTTTATATTATTAAATCAATAATTGAGACGACAAAGTTATTCATATTATTATTTGCAATATTGACAATGTCTAGAAGTTACATCGAGGAGAGCTTTGGTCACCTAATAATTGCCATGATAAGGAGAAATCCTCATCGGAAAGCCCCCTCTTTCCTGGGAACGACATGGTTGTTAAATATTGAGAGTTATAATATTAATGATGAATAAGTTCATACTGATTAAAGAATAAATTGATAATTCCATTGTGTGGGAATTATTAGTGTTTGTGGAAATTGACATTTATTTCGATAATAATTAATGTCTAGAGGTTATATTGACCAATCGGGTAATTAATCGGATAAATGAGCAATTAAATGCTATTAATTCATATGCTTATAACTATGTGTTCACATGTGTGTACTATTAATTCACATGATTTACTATTAGGGGTGTTGGTGCAAGATTGATAATACTTGCATGACTTAATTAAAAATAGAGGTATAGATGAAGGTACTATACTATAATTAAAATTTTCACATATTTAGAACTATTGAGTCACATGATTTACTATTAATTCACATGATTTACTATTAGGGGAGGTGGTGAAAGTTTGATAATACTTGCAGGAATAAATTAAAAATGAAAGAAAAGTTGGAGGTATTGTACTGTAATATTTCGAGCCCCAAAACGTGCAATTATCGAAACTATATTTTCCTATAAATAGAAGCTCATTCTTCCTTCATTTCTTACCAATTCACTAAAGCTATAGAGTAATTATTATAGAGAGAAATTATAAAGAGAAAGAAGAAGAGAAGTCTGCTACCTCACTATTCCAGTATCCAGTCTTCTTTTGAGGTAAGGGGTATTATTTCTTTCATATTCATGAAGAGAGCTATTGTTATTCCATTCCTTATTATTCTGTTGGAATAACTTGTATATGCGGACTATCGTATATATGGTGAAATTCTTCTGTTATTCCATTCTTTATTATTATATTGGAATAACTCACATCATGCCAATACCGCATATATGGTGAAATTCTTCTATTATTCCATTCTTTATTATTACATTGGAATATCACATGCATGCGTTTACGCATGACTGGTTCCATTATTTTTATTACATGCGGAATATCCACGTGCATTCGCATAACTTTGGTTCCATTATTTATTATTACGTTGGAATATCTTATGCATGCGTTACGCATGACTTGGTTCCATTATTTATTATTACATTGGAATAACCGTCATGCATGCGGTCTATCGCATGCACGGTGAATTCTTACATTATTCCATTATTTATTATTACTGTTAGAATAACACATGCATCTTGGTCTATCGCATGTCTGGTGAATTCTTCTGTTATTCCATTCCTTATTGTTTAGTTGGAATAACCTGTCTATGTGGATTATCTAATGCATGGTGAATGACCTTTCGTATTCATTCTTTATTAAATTATGGAAATGATCTGTTTACGTGGATTACCACATGGCAGATGAAAATCCATTTGTAGTTTTGTATATTCTATTATACTCGTATGAGATATCATTTCTTTTGTACTCGTTATGAAAATATCATTTTATTTGGTATTTTTTGTTACGAGTTACTATTCACAGGTTACTATTTACCCAGTTACTATTCACTCTAGTATTATTCAGTCCGATATTCGGGGCACTTTTCATGCCAAAATACTATTCGCGAATTACTATTCACGAGTTACTATTCACGGGTTACTATTCACCCAAATTACTATTCACCCGAATATTATTCACTCGGGTATTTGGAGTACATTTCATGTCGAGATACTATTCCCGAGGTACTATTCCCGAAGTACTATTCACGGGGTAGTATTCACGATGAAAATTTGATTCTTTTCTGTCCAAATTATTTTTGGTGCATGAATATTATTCTTAAATTTTACTCCACAAAGAAGTATTATGTTGACAATTTGGACGTTATTGATTTTAGGATAAATTAACTTATAGATCTTTAAAATTTATCCTTGAACTTGTTTTATTGAATTATTATGTCATTGTCATCATCCTCATGCTTATATTGTGATGAAAGTCATATTTGGCTTACGTGCATAGATGAACTTAGTATGATTATGACCAAGGATTATTCGGTATAATCATGACCTGTAATGTTATAAATGATGCGGTAAAAGTCCTCAGTGGCCAGTAGTGCATTGATGAACAGTTTTTAAAATGATTATGACCAGGGATTATTCGGTATAGTCATGACCATTGATGATTTAATGAATATCTTTGGCCCGTAGTGCAGGGATTATTCGATGATGTGGTTTATTTATTAAGCTGAGTCTCAGCGATAAAAATTGATGAAAACATTTTAAATCACAGAAGATAGTAGATATCATGCTCTACTTGACTCTTCTAATGGATTGCTTATTCCGCTGCAGTTGTTGATCTAAAACTTGTTATCTATTGTATTCTATCAGTTGTTATACTGTTGAAGGCTAAGGATAATTTATTCTGCATTATCTTAGTCATAAAATTTCTTACTGGGCTAGTTGAGCTCACCATTTCTTTCATTGTTCTCTTCAGGAAATGAGAATATAGCTGGGACGAGTCGGGGAATGGAGTGATGGTCCAGGATAAATGGCTTTAGTAGTCCTCACTATTCTACAGAATAATGTGATAATAATTGTAATGAGGACACCATTGAGTATGGATATTGTCTAGATGACAATATTCTTGTTTAAACTCTCAGCTATGTTTTGTCGTATTTTACACGACTGTTGTATAATTAAGTTGTATTTGAATTTATGTACCATGTATCTGGCGACTCAAGATGGGTGATGTATACCTATTTTGGGGGCGTCACAGTTGATATGATCCCTAGCTGAGGTGTGAGACAAGAACTAGGAGGGGACAGACGGGGAATTCCTTCGCTAG
This sequence comes from Panax ginseng, assembly GCA_020205605.1. Classification (NCBI taxonomy): domain Eukaryota; kingdom Viridiplantae; phylum Streptophyta; class Magnoliopsida; order Apiales; family Araliaceae; genus Panax; species Panax ginseng. The sequence goes on from CM035132.1 coordinate 114,703,784, forward strand.
TATGACCTACCTAAGTTTATGTGTTATTTAATTGGTCGATCAGAATATAGGGATAATATGTGGCATGTCAATTAGCCTTTGTTTTGAAAATGTATTCTAGAATGATATTTGAAATACAGGAGATGAGCAATGGGAAAATCATGATACAGAGGAAATAACCGGGAAGGTATAATCCGAATAGAAAGCAAAGTATTCTTATCTCTTCAAACTACCAGGTACGTAAATTTTGAGGGCGAATTTTCATAATGATGGGAGATTGTGAGACCCAAAATTTTATGAAATGAAAGTATTCAATTTTCTTATAATTATTCTATTTAGTAAATGGTTAAATTGATAAAAGGTTAAAGTTAAGGGTGATATGTAAAAATTTTTCAAAGTAAGCTAGTTGTCATAAAATAATAAATTGGTAAAAAGTATAGTGTCTGGCGTGGTTGCATAGTAGCACACGGTATTGTAGAGTATCTTTGATTATTGATGCTTACGTGAGAAGTCACTCAGTTTTATTCAATTATTGTCACAATATTTTATATTATTAAATCAATAATTGAGGCGACAAAGTTATTCATATTATTATTTTCAATATTGACAATGTCTAGAAGTTTTGTCAATGAGAGGTTTGGTCACCTAATTGCGCGCCAATAAGGAGAAATCCTTATCGGAAAGCCCCCTCTTTCTTGGGAACGACCTGGTTGTTAAATATTGAGAGTTATAATATTAATGGTGAATAAGTTTGTATTGATTAAAGAATAAATTGATAATTCCATTATGTGGGAATTATTAGTGTTAGTGGAAATCGACATTTATTTCGATAATAATTAATGTCTGGAGGTTATATTGAACAATCGGGTAATTAACCGGATAAATGAGTAATTAAATGCTATTAATTCACATGCTTATAACTATGTGTTCACATGTGTGTACTATTGATTCACATGATTTACTATTAGGGGTGTTGGTGCAAGATTGATAATACTTGCATGACTAAATTAAAAATGGAGGTATAGATGAAGGTACTATACTATAATTAAAATTTTCACATGTTTAGAACTATTGAGTCACATGATTTACTATTAATTCACATGATTTACTATTAGGGGAGGTGGTGCAAGTTTGATAATACTTGCAGGAATAAATTAAAAATGAAAGAAAAGTTGGAGGTATTGTACTGTAATATTTCGAGCCCCAAAACGTGTAATTATTGAAACTATATTTTCCTATAAATAGAAGCTCATTCTTCTTTCATTTCTCACCAATTCACTAAAGCTATAGAGTAATTATTATAGAGAGAAATTATAAAGAGAAAGAAGAAGAAAGTCTTGCTACCCCACTATTCCAGTATCCAGTCTTCTTTTTAAGGTAAAGGGTATTATTTTTTCATATTCATGAAGAGAGCTATTGTTATTCCATTCCTTATTATTACATTGGAATAACTTGTATATCTGGGACTCTAGTATATATGGTGAAATTCTTACATTATTCCATTCTTTATTATTATGTTGGAATTACACATGTCATGCAAAGTACCGCATACATGGTGAAATTCTTCTATTATTACGTCGAAATATCCTATACATGCGTTTACGCACATGACACAGTTCCATTATTTATTATTCGCCGAGAATATCATGCATGTCAGATTCTACGCGTGACATTGGTTCCATTATTTATTGTTCTGTTTGAATATCACATGCATGCGTTTCTGCGTGATTACACAGTTCCATTATTTATTATTATATTGGAATAACTTTGTTTGTGATTCTATCGCATGCCTAGTGAATTTTACATCGTTATTCTATTATTTATTATTACATTGGAATAACTTTTATGCATGCGATCTATCGCATGCACGGTGAATTCTTACATTATTCCATTCCTTATTGTTACATTGGAATAACTTTGTCTATGTGGATTACCGCATGCATGGTGAATGACCTTTCATATTCATTCTTTATTAAATTGTGGAAATGATCTGTTTACGTGGATTACCGCATGGCGGATGAAAATCCATTTACAGTTTTGTATATTCTATTATACTCGTATGAGATATCATTTCTTTTGTACTAGTCATGAAATATCATTTTATTTGGTATTTTCTGTTACGAGTTACTATTCAAGGGTTACTATTCACCCGGTTACTATTCACTCTAGTATTATTCACTCGGGTATTCGGGGCACTTTTTATGCCAGAATACTATTCACGAGTTACTATTCACCCAAATTACTATTCACCCGAATATTATTCACTCGGGTATTTTGAGTACTTTTCATGTCGGGGTACTATTCACGAGGTACTATTCTCGAAGTACTATTCACGGGGTACTATTCACAATGAAAAATTGATTCTTTTCTGTCCAAATTATTTTTGGTGCATGAATATTATTCTTGAATTTTACTCCACAAAGAAGTATTATGTTGACAATTTGGACGTTATTGATTTCAGGATAAATTAACTTATAGATCTTTAAAATTTATCCTTGAACTTGTTTTATTGAATTATTATGTCATTGTCATCATCCTCATGCTTATATTGTGATGAAAGTTATCATTGGCTTACGTGCATAGATGGACTTGGTATGATATGACCAGGTATTATTCGGTATAATCATGACCTTTAATGTTATAAATGATGTGGTAAAAGTCCTCAGTGGCCTGTAGTGCATTGATGGACAGTTTTTGGTATGATTATGACCAGGGATTATTCGGTATAGTCATGACCATTGATGATTTAATGAATATCCTTGGGCGTAGTGCGGGGATGATTGGGATGATGTGGTTTATTTATTAAAAGTTGAGTTCAAATGATAAAATTGATGAAAACATTTTAAATCATAGAAGATAGTAGATATCATGCTCTATTTGACTCTTCTAATGGATTGCTTATTTCGCTGCAGTTGTTGATCAAAAACTTGTTGTCTATTGTATTCTATCAGTTGTTATACTGTTGAAGGCTAAGGATAATTTATTCTGCATTATCTTAGTCATAATATTTCTTATTGGGCTAGTTGAGCTCACCCTTTCTTTCATTGTTCTCTTCAGAAAATGAGAATATAACTTAGACGAGTCAGGGAATGGAGTGATGGTCCAAGATAAATGGCTTTATTAGTCCTCACTATTCTACGTAATAATGTGATAATAATTGTAAGGAGGACACCATTGAGTGTGGATATTGTCTAGATGACAATATTCTTGTTTAAACTCTCAGCTATGTTTTTATCGTATTTTACACGTCTGTTGTATAATTAAGTGGTATTTGAATTTATGTACCATGTATCTGGTGACTCAAGATGGGTGATGTATACCTATTTTAGGGGTGTCACATTACACATGAAGTATTGTATGATGAAGTTTAAGCCAACTCTTTCGGCTAGACTTATATTATGTTTCTATCAAAGCATGGTCAATGTTTACCAAGTTATATCGGTGTGGTTTTCAAACGAAGACCGAGTATGCTAAAATGTTTTGTCGTCTAACGACAGGCACGTGAGGTTGCCACAACTTAAACGTACACACGTTTAACGAATTTAGTGTTTATCAATATAGATTACTATAGGCTGATCACCTAGACGTGCTCGTAAGAAATGTCGAACTTACGGACTTAGTGCCGGGATATCCTTTTCAAAAGAACTTATGAAATGCTCAAGGTCTTGGATCAGAATTGATATTTTACTGAATATTGTTGTTGTAAAACATTTTGAATGAAATGAAGTGCTATTTTGAATTATCGATAGTACTTCGTAACTATTGTTCAGTTATTGAAGATATATGATTCGTATGTTTCAAGCATGTTGTTTATTAGAATTGTTGTACTTGCTGAGTTAGTCATGCTTACACTTGCTTGAACCATATGAACATAGCTAAGATCAAATGGACCGAAGGCTCCGGCAAGGCGAAGACAAACCCGTAGAATACTTATGTAAAAGTATAGGGTGAAGGATTGTAATATATTTGATATTATGACAAGAACAATGTAATGGTTATAAACAACCTGGAGGAATGTTAATATTATTTTGAATATATAGAAGACATATTCGTTCCTTTGAGACTTTTCAATTGAATGTATGTGTGAATGGTAGTATCGTGTAGCACCATCTGTCGGGTTGGAAGATACCCGGATTTGGGGGCGTCACACAAGATCCTGCTGGAAGATGATGGTAAACCTTTAGTGGAACATCAGCGTAGATTGAATCCGATTATGAAGGAAGTTGTAAAGAATGAGGTTTTGAAGTGGTTAGACACAAGAATAATATATCCGATCTCAGACAGGTCTTGGGTGAACCCAGTATAGTGTGTGTCTAAGAAAGGGTGAATAACCGTAGTCTCCAACTAGAACAACGAACTGATACCGACCAGAACAGTGGTGGGGTGGAGAGTCTGCATGGATTATTGCATACTTAATAAAGTTACAAGGAAAGATCACTTTCCACTTCCGTTTATTGATCAGATGTTGGACAGGCTAGCAGGTCATGAGTACTATAGCCTTCTGGATGGGTATTCAAGGTATAATCAGATTCTGATTGCTCCAGAAGACCAGGAAAAGACAACTTTCACATGTCTATACAGAACATTCACGTTCAGAAGGATGTCTTTTGGGTTGTGCAATGCCTCGACCACATTTCATAAGTGTATGATGGCTATCTTTTCAGATATGGTGGAGCACAATGTGGAAGACTTCATGGATGACTTCGCAGTTTATAGAGATTCGTTTAATTTGTGTTTAGAAAATTTAGTGATGGTGTTGAAGAGATGTGTTGAAACAAATTTGGTTCTGAATTGGGAGAAGTGCCATTTTATTGTAAAAGAAGGGATAATCTTGTGACACAAGGTTTCGAAGAAAGGATTAGAGGTGGACAGGGACAAGTTAGAGACCATTGAGAATTTGCCTCCACCTACTTCTGTTAAAGGTGTTCGCAATTTTTTGGGGCATGCAGGCTTCTACCATAGGTTTATAAAAGATTTCTCCAAGATCACGAAGCTACTTTGTATTTTATTGGAGAAGTATGCACAGTTTAAATTTGATGAAGAATGCATGTCTGCATTTGAACACTTAAAAAAAAAGTTAACTACAACACAAGTGATCACATCACCAGACTGGGACATTCCGTTTGAATTGATGTGTGATGCAAGTGACTTTTCTATGGTGGTTGTTTTGGGCCAGCGAAGGGAAAAGATCTTCTAAGTGATTTACTGTGCGAGCAAGACCCTCACTAATGCTCAGTTAAACTACACCACCATAGAGAAGGAACTTTTAGCAGATGTGTATGATTTTGATAAGTTTCGTGCGTATTTGATTGGGGCTAGGGCAATAGTGTACATAGACCATGCGGCAATTCGGTACTTTGTGGCAAATAAAGATGCCAAACCTCGTCTAATCAGGTGGATATTTCTTTTTCAAGAATTTGATCTAGAAATCAAAGACAGGAAAGGGACTAAGAACCAATTGGCGGACCACTTATCTAGATTGGAAAATCAGGGAAAGGATGTTAATGACAAGGTTATGATCAATGTGTCTTTCCCAGATGAGCAATTATTTGTGGTGAAAGGTGAAGTGCCATGGTTCACAGACTAAGCAAACTTTTTAGTGAGCAAAATAATACCCTTCGACTTGATTGCGTATCAAAAGAAGAAGTTTTTGCATGATGTGAAGTGGTTTATATGGGATGAACCATACTTGTTTAAGTAGTGTGCGGATTAGATGATAAGGAGCTGTATCCCATATAGCGAGATAGGGGGTATATTGCAGGATTGCCACGCGTCATTGTATGGAGGTCACTATGGTGGTGAAAGAACAGTGGCTAGAGTTTTGCAAGCAGGATTCTACTGGACGACTATTTTTAAAGATGCTTATAGTTTTGTCCAGAAATGTGACAAATGTCAGAGAGTTGGGAACATATCCAAGAGAAATGAAATGCCCTTGAATACAATCCTTAAGGTAGAAATTTTCAATGTGTGGGGGATAGACTTCATGGGGCCTTTCATTTCATCATGTGGGAACCTGTATATCTTATTGGCAGTCGACTACGTTTCCAAGTGGGTGGAAGTGGCAACTCTTCCAATGAATGATGCTAAGGTGGTCTTACGATTTTTACAAAGGAGTATTTTCACAAGATTAGGGACTCCGAGGGCCATTATTAGTGATGATGGTAGCCATTTTTATAATCATCAGTTCACAACTTTGTTGGCTAGGTACAGGGTGAGTCATCGTATTGCTACAGCTTACCACCCCAAGACTAATGGCCAAGCAGAGGTATTAAATCATGAAGTAAAGAGAATTCTAGAAAAGATCGTGAATCCCACAAGGAAGGACTGGTCATTGAAGCTGGATGATGCAGTATAGGCTTACAGGACTGCTTATAAGACACCATTGGGAATGTCACCATTTTAGCTTTTATATGGAAAGGCTTGTCACCTTCCAATGGAGCTTGAACACAAGGCCTATTGGGCGATAAGGAAGCTGAATTTTGATTTGAAGGCTGTAGGAGAAAAATTCCTACTCCAACTCAATGAGTTGGACGAATTTAGATTGTAAGCCTACGAGAACTCCAAATTGTATAAGGAAAAGGTGAAGAGATGGCATGACCGCGAGATTATGGAACGGGTGTTTGAACTAGGTAAAAAAGTTTTATTGTTTAATTCCACACTCAAACTCTTCCCAGGGAAGCTCAAGTCGAGGTGGTCAGGGTCGTTTACTATGAAGAAGGTATGTCCACATGGTGCAATCGAGATTTTTGATAAGTTATCGGATAAGCCTTTCAAGGTTAATGGGCAGCGGCTTAAGCATTATTTTGGTGGTGAGGTTGATAGGCAAAAGGTCACCTCAATTTTTCCAAGCTCAGCCCTCAACTGATACGCCAAGGCCTGGAATTTTTTTATCTGTGTAATGTTGATGCCTTCATCCCATCAGCATGACATCCCAACCAAGCGGGCCATAATATTATGGGGGACTGTCACAGGCAAGTGCATAGACGTGGGCCATCTCATCCAGTAAAGTATGATACACTATATGAGGGGAAGTACCACAGGAAGCATCCCACGCGCTTCAGTGGTAGCCCACCTATGTGCATGTACGGGAGTCACTTGGAATGACAAGCATATGTAATTTCCAAGCCAAGACATCACTCATGCAACGATTGCCAAGTTGAAGGATTGCACATGAGGCACATCACATCCGAGGGGAAAGGGTTTTATTCTTCCAGCCACATCATGAACTTCAGCCCATGCCACTACTGAAAATTATGATCGTCGTCTTCAAAGGTTGGATAGAAAAGTAGATGCAATGTAAAACAATTTCTCAGCTCTTGCCAATGGATTATCACGGTCCTTAGCCGAAGCTTTTGTGAAGCAAGGAACGATGCTACAATGGCCTCAGTTTGGGATAGCCATGCCTTTTCCACCGCCAGACTCACCACCCGAGGAGGGTGGTACAACTGATAATTAGGGGAGATCTCGTAACCCTTTACCTTAATTTATTGGGGACAATGAATATTATAAGTTTAGGGGTATTAGGTGTTTATTAGGGTAATGTAGAGCACATAGTTTAATTTGCATCATTTTATGCATGTTTAGTATAATTTTTGCATTTTATTCATGTTTATGTGTTTAGTTTAATTGTGCAGAAAATTATTACATTTTATTGTTTATTATTTGTTTTAGTTAACTATTTAGTTGCATATCCTAAGTATCTAGTTAGTGGAATTTTAGTTTAGCCAATGATGAATTAGAAATTTGATGGATTCTTGAATTTGGTTGATAGTTGAGCTTAGTTATATTGTTATACATGATTTGGTCAATATTTGTTGTTTAGATGCTATCGGTTAGCACATAAGTGTTTATGTCTGCGTGTTGGTAAAAATATAACTTGTTTGCTTGCTGAGTAGAAAATGTTGTTTTTAAAGATAGAATTGTGTAGGAAGTGGACATAGACTATGAAAACACTGATACTCAAACTTTTGGAACACATGGGTATGCTTTCTTTATGAAAAAAAAGAAAAAAAAAAGAAAAAAAAAGGAAAATATGAAAAATAGTACCGTGGCTAGTCTTGTTTCGAGGCCTTTTTACTTGAGCAAGTACGCCCGAGGGGATTATCTTTACACCTAGCACCCTAAGATGTTTTATGGTCTGGGAGTCGTTGGTTGATAGCTCGCTAAGGGGTAGCACTGTTAGCCTAATGGAATTAGGTATTGCACAATTATGGGAAAAAGAAAAGAAATAAATAAACACCACGGGAAAGTGCGAAAATCGCCCTCGTGAGTAAAAATAAAGTAGAATAAACCCATTATTGAACCTTAGTTTGTATTGATGTGTCGGAGTAGTTGTTGTTTCATTAGTATACGTAATTCTTGATTTAAACTTTAATTTTCTTTTTTAAGCAGTATAACATGTGTAGTCTTTGCCTCTGTCAAGCTTATTTGTGAACACATCACACACACACAACATCTCTATAGCGAGTTTGGATTATTTGATTGTATGGTGTTATGTATGTAGCTTAGTTTGATACTTTGTTCTTGAATCTGGATAATTCTCTGAGACATTCTTGATTGGAATTCTAATATGGCTTGAAATCTTGGGACTCACTTGCATAATAGTGTAGTTTGCATAGCATATAGTTGCATTGTTTATTTTATTTTTGCGTGCATTACTTGAGGGCAAACAATAGTTCAAGTTTGGGGGTATTTGATAAGTAGGTTTTATACCTACTTATTGGTTACCAAAATCCTAGAATTTTGCTCAACTCAATTAATTTTAGTATGTTTTATTTTCTTTTTGTGTTTATTTTGCAGTGTGCATAGCTGGAACTCCTAAAGTATCCTAAGTTATGGTAAGGCATGGAAATGGCAAGGAAATGGAAGTAGCAATTATAACGCCCCGAAATCCGGTCTATCTTCACACCCGGATTCCGTACGTCACGATCCCATCTTCTTCCAAACATACATCATTATATACCAAAATATAACAACATACACTCTCAAAACCCAGGTTCTAAAAACCATAAAACCTTTTTCATTATAAATAATGATAAATACATTATTCATTCCATCTTACAAGAGTGACTTTCATCCGCCACAAAGGATACATAACAGTTTATTAAACTAATCTAAAGTTCATTTAACTTATTTTATATTACAAGTCTTCACTTGATCTTCTCGCTCATCCACATTCTGAATGGCACTTCATCTAGATACCGTCAGCTTGATCTTTACGAGATCCTTAAGTTCTTCTAACATCGTTCGCTGAAAATATTTTTCATTTAAAGCAAGTGTGAGCATTCAATTGCCCAGCAAGTCATAACAGTTGAACAAATATCTTCAAGAATTCAAACATTCTTTTAAGACATCAATAACCGAACAAAGGTTATAAAGCAGCTTGAATAATAGGAATAGTCTCGATTCCTATCATTTTAAAACAATATTCACTTTAATTTTTAAATACTTTCATTCTTCTACCTTTTCATACACATTATGTCTGGCTAGAATCATCAGCACAGACTTAACAATAATGGATCATGTATGAACAGAGCATTCTCTTATTGAACAGTTCATCTTATAAAAATACCGAAGTGTTCACATTATGGCACAAGGCCTCATATGTTCTACCACTTTACACAAATATCACACATTAGCACATAGACAGAAATTCTCAAGTTCAACATTTGAGAAGTTTAACAAACTAGCATTCATTTGAAATATGAATGAAGTTAGGAAACTTGCCTTTACGCCTTACATACGACTTTTATTGAATCTGCTCATTTTCAGTTCCTATGTAGCACATAAGAAAAAAAACACATACACTAATTAGTCATGTATATTTGACTTATGCATTAGTTTGCTTAACTTTACCTCTTAGGGTTCAAGCGTTCTTGTAACCTAAGTTTACGTGACCACTTTCATTACCGATTCTACTGACTTCATGACATCTGGAGATGTCTTACTTTTACGTTCATCATCTTTGATGTTTTACATCTTATCTTCTTCTTATTACTTCTCTAAGACTCAGCACACAATGCTTCTCTGCTAGTAGTCCATATGGTACTCTGAGTGGTTTCCCACAAACAACCAACAAACAAGTTCCCGTCTCGTCTACACTGCCCATAACAGTGAGTTAGATCGGTTGCCAGTTTTGTATATACCTTCGCTCTCTGAAGGAATTGTTTAGCCTAGCTCCCATATGTCAACCATCAAAGGTTACGACTGTACTACAACTTAACTTATCTTAACTTATCCGAACTATTTAAACTATAATTTTCGTAAGTTAATTTCTCATTCCTTATGGCTTCCTAGCAACTAAATGCCACCCCTCAGGATTCATTCTTATACGACTCACCTTCGACTTTCATTAATCTTATTACCGTTCATTACTGCTTTCTTAATACCATTCGTATCTTACTTACAGTTTTCGTTATGTTCATTAGTCATCCTTATTGTCCAAGCCATACTGTTCGTTGTATGCAAAGACCGCTCATTTATCACAACAGCGTTGCGTACACAACGTCTATACGCTTCACACTTATCTCTCACTATCATGACATAACATCGAAATGTTATTGATTACCCTTGTCACTCAACGTCTAAGGAATCACAACCATAACAATCCCTCACGTTCGTTCATTGCGACTACGGTCCCCGGACATCGGTTATGTAACTCGCGTTTAAAATTCTTTGCCTTTTAATCTTGTTTAATCTTTCCGTTCAACCTTCATTTAAGGTTTAAATTACTTACTTAAGTGTTACATTAGTTGAACATTATGTTCTTTATCTTCCCATCGTTTCCCCCAAGAGTTGAAAGCGGTTAAAAGCTCTTCTCCTGCTTTTTTCCCCTTGGCGTTCATGGCGCCACTCTTCTTTATCTCTCGCACCATGGTGTGAGTTTTCAGTACCCGGCTCCCTGGTCTGGCGCTGTAGCGCCACCTTACAAGGCATGGTTGGCGCCGCGACGCCAAGCCCTAACCCTAGAAAATTTTTCTAAGTGTTAAATCCAATTTGAGACGCTTACTTCCCGCTTCCATAACTTATTTGTTATAACTTGGAATGAGGTCATTCCAAATCCATTCTCTTCCCTATCTTATGTACTTCAATACCCCTGGACAGAACTTTAGTCTGAATCCGTTAACGTGCCATTCGATTGGCTTGATCTTCACCCTTCGTTCATTTTACGTTTTTAACGCTCTTTATTTGTTCGTCCGTAATTCGGTCATCCGAACTCGGAATTTATTTGTTCTTGAGTCCATGAGTTACGTTTTCTATGTTCTCTCATATTCTTATGAAACCCTACACGTTCAGGTTAATTTACTAACTTTCTAATTCTCGTTTGTCTTTTACGAAATTTTCTCCATAACTTCGTTATAGCTAAGTTTTAATCTGTTCTTCATGAACGTTTCTACCGTTCTTGACCAAGCAATATGCATCAAACTTATACGCGATGGTTTTAAACTTGTCCATCAACAAAAAAATCCTATGATGGTTTTAAATTTGTCCATCAACAACGTTCTTCGTGTTCTTCGCGTGTTCTTCGTTCGTTCTTCGTTTTAATCGATATTTTGGATTACGATTTCACTTTTTATTAGAATTTAATGTTATAAATCATCATTCCTTACTTATTACACCTACTTATTGATATAATCCACTCGGATCGTTCTAATTCATTATGAATCTTACACTTCCTTAAGAAATTTATTTACTAAACTTCAAATTCTTATTTTCATGATTTCTCATGATTTCAACCAAATGAAATTATTCCTAACATCATCTACTTCTTATCTTCATTAAGTTATGTTTTAAACATATAAAATTTTAAAGAAATCTAACATAGAAGTTAGGTTTTAATACCTTTCCTTTTTATTTTTCTTCTGCTAGACAAAATCGGCGATTTGCTAGCTTTTCCATTTCACGAACCTTTTTGATCCGATCAATCATGCTCATGCTCTTCTTTCTCCCTCTCTATCCGAACTCTCTCTCTATCTAGTTGTAGGATTTTCAAAATTCCCATTTAAATGAAATAAGCTTACTATTTATAGATTTTCAAAGCTAAGGGCATTTTAGTCATTTCACCCCCTAACCTCATTACTATTCATGACTTAGGTGTTAAGTTAACTTAGCCCTTAAGTCTAATTAGCCTTTAAGTTTCGTGGTTTCGTCTTTCGGGTTTTCGTCCGACAGTTTTAAAAACTGCGATTCTCGGAATCCAAATATTTTTAGATATTTCGTCTTTCCTTTACTGATTAACTTTTACGTATTCTTCGAATTTCTAAAAAACTGAAAAACACTTTTTGGTGTTAAGCGTTTCCTTCACGTTTTACCCTAACGCAGCTAAATGAATGAAAAGTACATAACAATACTTTTCGTCATTTTTATTTTGTCCGATTTCTGCACGTTTTTTGAGAAAAACTTTTATCGGCTTACTTAACTTTTCAAGATATATTATATTCAAATCTTTCGACGGAATGTCATTTCGACATACCGAACTCTCAAAATGGCTTAGGTTATTCAAACCCTAACCCTTAGGTTTCGTTGGATGAATAGTGCCTATTTCGTCTTTTTCCCCAGAAATATTTTTTTCCCCGAAAAATTTTCATTTTTGTCTTGAGATTCTTACTCGTTCAGTCTAGCTCGTAGCCAGAATCCTCCCGACTTATAATCATCCTAGGTTCTAGAACGATTAATAAACACATAGCACATAATAGTATTAATAAAAATTTCATTTTATTAATAACTAATTCTTTAAACTTAAATTCTGGAAAATCCAAATTTTCGGGTCGTTACACTCTTCCCCTCTTATAAAAATTTTCGTCCTCGGAATTTCTTAAAACCACACCCTTACCTGAGTCATCACATTCACCCCTTCTTCACATAATTTCGTCCTCGAAATTTTAGCCTACCCATCTTCTTAACTTTTCTTCAAAGAAATTCTTATCTTTCCATCATTCCTAATCTCCATAACCTATCAAGAATCATGAAGTAGAAAGAATAACGAGGAATATAAAATTTCTTTTTAAAAGTTTCAGTACTTTTCTTTGAGGGGTCAAATCGACCATGAACTCTTACTCGGTTTACAAAGACGACGTGCAGTAACCTTTCTTCCGCGATCAGTTTACAATCACAAAGAAATCAAACTACCTCTTACCCATCGTATACCCCATTTCGGGATATGTTCACCTCAGACTTAATCATTAGATTCTGCACCAAAACAATTTGGTTTGGCAAAACTTCTTTAAAGAAAGCTCGATGACATACCCTTTGTCTAGCCGAATCAAGTAGCTTAGACCATACCAATAAATTGGATATCAACGTGAAACATTCGTCTAGTCAACTCAATTGACATCGACTACTTCTTTAAATTCTTTTCGCAATACATCAAAACATTTTATGATGTCATGATACCGTACTTTTCACAGTACGTTGAGGACTTCATCAGTTTGTGACTTCGTTATTATACATCATACCATAGCCGGTTGTTGATCCTAAGATCACATCCAACACCAGGTTCATTTGCATTAATAACTCCATCCTTTTACCATCCTTGCATCAAATGCACTGATGATATAAAATTCATTTTGATATTTCAAATCAATTTCTGTCTAGCCAAAAAAATTAGCATAGGCATACCAAGAATAGTTCTTTTAAAAATCTATTGGTTCCAAAATTTGAACCAATTCTCTCATTTTCAAAATACGAACACAGAAGCACAATTTCAATAAACTTCGAAATCTAGCATAGCTAGATGACTTGGAATATCTTATTCTCCATCTTCCTTCATTGTGTTACTACGACAATACTTAATCTACTCTAGTACCTTCAATATTAAGACTACTGAAAATAACTAATTTTCAGTCTAAACATCCCTCTACCTTAGTACAGTCCATCAACTTACCACACATTATGAGTTCAGGAACTTTCCATAATAATATGAGTTTAAGAACTATCCCAGACAGACCATAAGCGTCCATTCGCTGAGAAGTTAAAAAATCTACCATATCATTATGAGTCACGAACGTACCATAAGTATGAGTTTTAAGAACTCGCACCTACCTTATCGTTCTCTACCTATCAAGTATATATATGAGAAAAGATTCACCTTCTCGTCATATACATCTTGACAGCGCGACCAATTTCAATAATTATCATTGTAATAAGCTAATCAGTTGTTACACCAAGCACAAACCTCTGCCTATAACAAAGGTTCATACAACTGAGCTATCACATGAGTCCTTAATTGAAATTTTTACAACTTCTAAATCTCTCTTTACTAAATAAGAATTTTCTTTAATTCATATACTATCCTTCACAACTCAATCTGAGTTCTTCTTCCTGTACTACTTCGTAGTACTATAAATCATTCATCGTTTAACAGATCATCTGTTACTACGATTCACTATGATCACGTGGTGATCTTCTTATCCCTATCTCTACGATTATAGTCTTAGATACTCTTACCTAAGATTTATAACCTATCAGCTCTGATACCAATCTGTAATGCCCCGAAATCCGATCTATCTTCACACCCGGATTCCGTACGTCACGATCCCATCTTCTTCCAAACATACATCATTATATACCAAAATATAACAACATACACTCTCAAAACCCATGTTCTAAAAACCATATAACCTTTTTCATTATAAATAATGATAAATACATTATTCATTCCATCTTACAAGAGTGACTTTCATCCGCCACAAAGGATACATAACAGTTCATTAAACTAATCTAAAGTTCATTTAACTTATTTTATATTACAAGTCTTCACTTGATCTTCTCGCTCATCCACATTCTGAATGGCACTTCATCTAGATACCGTCAGCTTGATCTTTACGAGATCCTTAAGTTCTTCTAACATCGTTCGCTGAAAATATTTTTTATTTAAAGCAAGTGTGAGCATTCAATTGCCCAGCAAGTCATAACAGTTGAACAAACATCTTCAAGAATTCAAACATTCTTTTAAGACATCAATAACCGAACAAAGGTTATGAAGCAGCTTGAATAATAGGAATAGTCTCGATTCCTATCATTTTAAAACAATATTCACTTTAATTTTTAAATACTTTCATTCTTCTACCTTTTCATACACATTATGTCTGGCTAGAATCATCAGCACAGACTTAACAATAACGGATCATATATGAACAGAGCATTCTCTTATTGAACAGTTCATCTCATAGAAACACCGAAGTGTTCACATTATGGCACAAGGCCTCATATGTTCTACCACTTTACACAAATATCACACATTAACACATAGACAGAAATTCTCAAGTTCAACATCTGAGAAGTTTAACAAACTAGCATTCATTTGAAATATGAATGAAGTTAGGAAACTTGCCTTACGCCACCATTTCTGACTTATTTGAATCGCTCATTCCAGTTCCTATGTAGCACATAAGAAAAAAAACACATACACTAATTAGTCATGTATATTTGACTTATGCATTAGTTTGCTTAACTTTACCTCTTAGGGTTCGCGTTCTTGTAACCTAAGTTTACGCGACCACTTTCATTACCGTTCTACGGCTTCATGACATACGGAGATGTCTTACTTTTACGTTCATCATCTTTGATGTTTTACATCTTATCTTCTTCTTATTACTTCTCTAAGACTCAGAACACAATGCTTTTCTGCTAGTAGTCCATATGGTACTCTGAGTGGTTTCCCACAAACAACCAACAAACAAGTTCCCGTCTCGTCTACACTGCCCATAACAGTGAGTTAGATCGGTTGCCAGTTTTGTATATACCTTCGCTCTCTGAAGGAATTGTTTAGCCTAGCTCCCATATGTCAACCATCAAAGGTTACGACTGTACTACAACTTAACTTATCTTAACTTATCCGAACTATTTAAACTATAATTTTCGTAAGTTAATTTCTCATTCCTTATGGCTTCCTGGCAACTAAATGCCACCCCTCAGGATTCATTCTTATACGACTCACCTTCGACTTTCATTAATCTTATTACCGTTCATTACTGCTTTCTTAATACCATTCGTATCTTACTTACAGTTTTCGTTATGTTCATTAGTCATCCTTATTGTCCAAGCCATACCGTTCGTTGTATGCAAAGACCGCTTATTTATCACAACATCGTTGCGTACACAGCGTCTATACGCTTCACACTTATCTCTCACTATCATGACATAACATCGAAATGTTATTCATTACCCTTGTCACTCAATGTCTAAGGAATCACAACCATAACAATCCCTCACGTTCGTTCATCGCGACTACGGTCCCCGGACATCGGTTATGTAACTCGCGTTTAAAATTCTTTGCCTTTTAATCTTGTTTAATCTTTCCGTTCAACCTTCATTTAAGGTTTAAATTACTTACTTAAGTGTTACATTAGTTGAACATTATGTTCTTTATCTTCCCATACGTTTCCCCCCAAGAGTTGAGCAGTTAAAAGCTCTTCTCTGGCTTTTTCCCTACACTGGCGTTGCGGCGCCACTCTTCTTTATCTCTCACACCATGGTGTGAGTTTTCGATATACTGGCCTCGGTTCAAGCGCAGAAGCGCCACCTTACAAGGCATGGTTGGCGCCGCGACGCCAAGCCCTAACCCTAGAAAATTTTTCTAAGTGTTAAATCCAATTTGAGACGCTTACTTCCCGCTTCCATAACTTATTTGTTATAACTTGGAATGAGGTCATTCCAAATCCATTCTCTTCCCTATCTTATGTACTTCAATACCCCTGGACAGAACTTTAGTCTGAATCCGTTAACGTGCCATTCGATTGGCTTGATCTTCACCCTTCGTTCATTTTACATTTTTAACGCTCTTTGTTTGTTCGTCCGTAATTCGGTCATCCAAACTCGGAATTTGTTCATTCTTAAGTCCACAACTCATGTTTTCTATGTTCTCTCATATTTTTATGAAACCCTACACGTACGGGTTCATTTACTAACTTTCTAATTATCGTTTGTCTTTTACTAAATTTTTGCCATAACTTCGTTGTAGCTAAGTTTTAATCCGTTCTTCATGAATGTTTCTACCGTTCCTAACCAAGAAATATGCATCAAACTTATACGTGATGGTTTTAAACTTGTCCATCAACAACAAATATCCTATGATGGTTTTAAATTTATCCATCAACAACGTTCTTCGTGTTCTTCGCGCGTTTTTCGTTCGTTCTTCATTTTAATCGATATTTTGGATTATGATTTCACTTTTTATTGGAATTTGATGTTATAAATCATCATTCCTTACTTATTACACCTACTTATTGATATAATCCACTCGGATCGTTCTAATTCATTACGAATCTTATACTTCCTTAAGAAATTTATTTACTAAACTTCAAATTCTTATTTTCATTATTTCTCATGATTTCAACCATATAAAATCATTCCTAACATCATCTACTTCTTATCTTCATTAAGTTATGTTTTAAACATATAAAACTTTAAGGAAAATCTAACATAGAAGTTAGGTTTTAATACCTTTCCTCTTTATTTTTCTTCCGCTAGACAAAACCGGCGATTTGCTAGCTTTTCCATTTCATGAACATTTTTGATCCGATCAATCATGCTCATGCTCTTCCTTCTCCCTCTCTATCCAAATTCTCTCTCTCTCTCTCTCTCTCTAGTTGTAGGATTTTCAAAAATCTCATTTAAATGAAATAAGCTTACTATTTATAGATTTTCAAAGCTAAGGGCATTTTAGTCATTTCACCCCCTAACCTCCTTACTATTCACACCTCCTTACTATTCATGACTTAGGTGTTAAGTTAACTTAGCCCTTAAGTCTACTTATCCTTTAAGTTTCGTGGTTCCGTCTTTCGGGTTTTCGTCCGACAGTTTTAAAAACTGCGATTTTCGGAATCCAAATATTTTTAGATATTTCGTCTTTCCTTTATCAATTAACTTTTACGTATTCTTCGAATTTCTGAAAAACTGAAAAACACTTTTTGGTGTTAAGCGTTTTCCTTCACGTTTTACCCTAACGTAGCTAAATGAATGAAAAGTACATAACAATACTTTTCGTCATTTTTATTTTGTTCGATTTTTACACGTTTTTTGAGAAAAACTTTTATCGGCTTACTTAACTTTTCAAGATATATTATCATCTAATCTTTCAACGGAATGTCATTTCAACATACCGAACTCTCAGAATGGCTTAGGTTATTCAAACCCTAACCCTTAGGTTTCGTTGGATGAATAGTGCCTATTTCGTCTTTTTCCCCAGAAATATTTTTCTTCCTAGAAAATTTTTATTTTTGTCTTGAAAATTCTTACTCGTTCAGTCTAGCTCGTAGCCAGAATCCTCCCGACTTATAATCATCATAGGTTCTAGAACGATTAATAAACACATAGCACATAATATTATTAATAAAAATTCATTTTATTAATAACTAATTCTTTAAACTTAAATTCTGGAAAATCCAAATTTCTGGGTTGTTACAGCAATACATGTCGTGGTGGCTTGTGCAAGAATGAAGTTGGCAACTAGACTCAAATAAGTGAAAAGGACAGCTAGAAGAGTTTGGATGTGACCAAAAGAAGAAGTAGTAAGAAGTGAAGAAGCAATGAAGAAAGCAAGCAGCAAACAACAACATTCCAGCAGACAGCAAGTAGCAGCAGCGCGGCCGTGCTGCCATCATAGTTAAACATGGTGCGCCCGCGCCAAGGGAAATACAGAGGCAGATCAGGCTACCGCGTTCCCGCGCCCATCAAATGCAAGGACTTGGCACACCCGCGCCAAGCACACAATAAACAAAAGTTTACAAGTGTATGGCGCTACCGATCCATTAATGTAACATCATATGGCGCGCCTTGGCCACAATTATTTTAAATTGCTGACTTTTTATTTTGAAAATATTAGAGCGTGTTTGCTATTTTGAAACGATATGGTTGGTTACAAGAGACGTATTATTTTTAGTTTTTCATTACCACTATTAGGTTTTTTGTCTTCTCTAGAGAGAGTTTTAGCATTTCCTTAATATTTTGAGCTTCTCTCTTTAGATGATTGCTTGTAATTATTGGGTTTCATCCTAGAGACATATGTGGATTTGAACAAGCCTGGAAATAGACTTTGCAACAAGGATTATCAGATTTGATTCCACATTTCTCTTATATCTTTAGTTTGTAATTCTTATTTCCATGTTTTGCTTCAATCCCATAATAGTTGTTGATTCAGTAATGAACTAACTTCCATTATAGGATTCTGATGGATTTTAATGCATAATCTATATATGTGTATGCCTAATTGTGATGTTGTATGTTTAACATTGGATTGTTCATCATGGTTGTGCTAAATGATTGAATGCTTGATCACCATTCACACTAATTGCTTATATGGAATTGGAAAATGAAATATAAGTATAGATTAGACCATGTTGGCATATGTTCATGAGACTTATTTGTATTAGGTTTTGTGATTCGTGACCTGGATAGGCATATACCGGTTCACCATGTGTAGTCATTAAGAGAGATTGTGCTTAAAATCATTATTGCTGTAAATTCACATAGACATATAATGAGTTTGGTAATTATGATGCTTACATGATATCTATAAATTATGTATTTTTTGTAAATTTGACATAGTTCATTGAAAGATGGTTATGTTACACTTTTGTGCTCTTGACTAACTTTCCATGTTAAATAATTAGGCAAAACAGAAGGCATGCATTATGGATAAATCATTAGATGATATTAGAATCCCATATCTCTCCAATTTGATTACCTTACCTTTAGTAATTATTATTTTTGTGATGATAATTAATTTAGATATCACTTTAATTTGTTGAATGATTGTTTGAGCATACAAAAATAGTGATTAGGTTGTTGCATGATAGTTTAGATTTATTCACCTTTCTCCGTGGGATCGATACTTTCTTACTCTGTACTATTTGTTGACCCGTGTATACTTGTATGAGTTAGAGTCTATTTTGTTAAATCGAAATAGAGGCAACACACCGATGTATTGGGATGAAGTCAGAAAGCGAAAGATACTAGGGTTGGAATAAGTTCAATAAATCTCAGATGTGGTGACAGTGATAAGAGCTAGACTAGTAGCGACACAAGATCGCCAAAAGAAGTACGCAGACTTGCATCGTCAGGACCACGACTTTGAAGTCGGAAGTCATGTTTTCTTAAAAGTATCTCCCTGGAAGGGAAAAATAAGATTCGACAAGAAGGGAAAAATTGAGTCTGCGATTCATAGGACCATTCGAGATACTGAAACGAGTGGGTGAAGTGGCGTACAAAGTTACACTACCACCTGAGTTGGAGCACATTCATAACGTGTTTCACATCTTCGTGTTGTGTTCGTACAAGCCTGACTACAAACACGTGATTTCTTACGAGCCCATTCAAGTAGAGAAGAATCTAGCATATGAAGAAATTCATGTCCAAATATTAGATAGGAAATGTAACGCCCCGAAATCTGGTCTATCTTCACACCCAGATTCCGTACGTCACGAGTACATCATTCATCCAAATATACATCATTATATACTGAAATATAACAACATACATTATAAATTCCCAGGTTCTAAAACCTTATAACCTTTCTCATTACAAATAATGATAATTACATTATTCCTTTCATCTTAAAAGAGTGACTTTTATCCGCCACCAAGGATACATAACAGTTCATTAAACTAGTCTATAGTTTAATTTTCTTCTTTCTACATTACAAGTCTTCACTTGATCTTCTCGCTCATTCACATTCTGAATGACACTTCATCTGGATACCGTAAGCTTGATCTTTACGGGATCCTTAAATTCGTCTAAACATCGTTCGCTAAAAATGTTTTCATTTAAAGCAAGTGTGAGCATTCAATTGCTCAGCAAGTCATAGCAGTTGAACAAATAACTTCAAGGGTTTAACATTCCTTTGGAACTTCGATAACCGAACAAAGGTTTTGAAGTAGCTTGAATAATAGGAATAATCTCAATTCCTATCATTTTAAAACATTAGTCACATTCACTTTGAAATACTTTCATTCTCTACTATCTTTCATACACATTCTGTCTGGCTAGAATCAATAGCACAGACTTAACAATAATGGTTCATGTATAAACAGAACATTCTCTTATTGAACAGTTCAATCACAGAACAGTTCATATCATAGAAACACCGAAGTGTTCACATTGTGGCACAAGGCCTCATACATTCTACCACCTTGTACAAATATCACACATTTACACATAGACAGAACTTCTCAAGTTCAACATCTGAGAAGTTTAAGAAACTAGCATTCATTTAAAATATGAATGAAGTTAGGAAATTGCCTTACGCACAGCTACAGCTTATGCTGAACTGCTCATTCCAATTCCTATGTAGCACATAAGAAAATAACACATTCACCAATTAGTCATATATTTGACTTACACATTGGTTTACTTAATTTTACTACTTAGGGTTCGTGTTCTTGCAATATAATTTTATGCGACAACTTTCATTACCAGTTTACGGCTTCATGACATATGGAGATGTCTTACTTAAAACGTTCATCATCTTTGATGATTTACATTCTTATCTTCTTCTTATAACTTCTCTAGGACTCAACACACATCGCTTCTCTGCTAGTATTCCATATGGCACTCTAAGTGGTTTCCCACAAACAACCAACAAACAAGTTCCCGTCTCGTCTACACTGCCCACACAATGAGTTAGATCGGTTGCCAGTTTTGTATATACCTTCGCTCTCTGAAGGAATTGTTTAGCCCAGCTCCCATATGTCAACCATCAAAGGTTACGATTGTACTATAACCTAACTTATCTTAACTTATACGAACTATTAAATTATAATGTTCGATAAGTTAATTTCTTTTTCCTTATGGCTTTCTGACAACTAAATGCCATACCTCAGGATTCATTCATCATCTTCTAAGTCATACGGTCTTTTGTATACTCAGAACGATCATTCAATATTCATTCTACGCATATATAGCGTTAAACATTTTACGTTACCTTATTCTTATCTCACAACGTCCGGTTCATTTTACTCGGAACGTCATCCAAGTTATAAACATTAACTCAGCTTCTATACTCTTATTATCGTTCACTACGACATTCTTGATAATTCATATCTTACTTACTACTTTTGTCAACGTCTAAGTCATACAACCAGGGTATGCTTAGAAAGTTCGTCCAATGCGAATACAATTTACAAGAATTGTTTACGTATTTAACGTTCACGTTGCTTGTCTCTTAATCTCTCATTCAACCTTTACTCAAGGCTTTAATCGTTTTTCGATCGTTATCATTCCCATGAACACCATATTCATTATTCTTTCTTAATGTCGAAGCCATACAGATCATTGTATGCTAAGACCGATCATTCATCGCAATAACGATGCGTTCACAGCGTTTATATGCTTTACATTCATCTCTCATTACCATGTCATAACACCGAAATGTTATACATTACTATCGTCCATCAACGTCTAAGGAATCACCATCATAGCAATCCCTCACGTTCGTTTATCACGACTACGGTCCCCGAATATAGGTTCCGTAACCCACGTCTACATTCTGTATCTTTTAATCTTGTTTAATCTTTTCGTTCGACCTTCATCAAAGGTTTAATACACTTGATTAAGTGTTACATTAGCTGAACATTATGTTCATATTTATTTCATGCACATCCCCCAGAAAATTGAGTAGTTAAAATCTCATTTCTGGCATTGGTCTGCACTACTGGCCATGGCGCCACTCTCAAAGACTTAGACTCAGATTGCACATGTGGGTTAGCAAAAGACATGACCCTTTGGCCTCAATGCCGCAAAGACCACCATTCTAGGTATGATCAGCCTTGCATGCGCCAAGACCTTCTTCCCGAAATTTTTTTCTAAGTCTTTGGTCGTTCTGAGATGCGTACTTCAAAATCTCATAACTTCTTCGTTATAACTCGGAACGAGGTCGTTCCAAAGCCATTTTCTTCCTTATCTTACATACTTCGATTACCCATGGACAGAACTTTGTTCTGAATCTGATAACGTGCCTTTCAATTGGCTTAATCTTTATACTTTGTTCATTTTACGTTTTTAACGTTCTTCGTTCGTTCGTCCATAATTCGGTCATCCGAATTTAAAACTCGTTCATTCTTGAGTCCATGACTCATGTTTTCTACGTTTTCTTATATTCTTATGAAACCCTACACATTCGGGTTCATTTACTAACTTTCAAATTCTCCTTAACTTCGTTATAGCTAAATTTTAATTCGTTCTTCATGAACCTTTCTAACGTTCCTAACCAAGCAATAAGCAACTAACTTATACGTGATGGTTTTAAACTTGTCCATCAACAACAATTATCCTACGATGGTTTTAAATTTGTCCATCAACAACGTTTTTCGTGTTCTTCGCGTGTTCTTCGTGTTCTTCGTTCGTTCTTCATTTTTATCGATATTTTGGATTATGATTTCACTTTTTCTTGGAATTTGATGTTATAGAACACCATTCCTTACTTATTTAACTCTATTTCATTCATAAGATTCATTCGGATCGCTTCAAAATCCTTACTTAATCTTATACTTCCTGAAGAAATTTATAAACTAAATTTCTAATTCTTATTTCCTCATTTTCTCATGAATTCAACCATATGAATTCATTCTTAACATTATCTACTTCTTATCTTCATTAAGCTATGTTTTTGAACATAATAAACTTAAAGAAAAATTAGAAGAACTAGGGTTCGGATTACCTTTCTTCTTTAATTTCCTTCCGTCAGATAAAGTTTGCTCACAAGCCAACCTTTCCTCTTTCTTCTCCCTTTCTTCTCCCATCCGAACTTTCTCTCTTTATCTCTCAAGTGTAGGATTTTCAATAATCCAAACAAATGAGCTTAAGCTTTCTATTTATAGATTTTCAAGGCTAGGGGTAAAATAGTCATTTTACCCACTCTAACCTCCTTACTATTCAAGGCTTAAGGACTAAGTTAACTTGGCCCTCAAGTTTGCTTAGCCCTTAAGTTTCGTAGTTCCGTCTTTCGAGTTTCGTCCGACCGTTTTAAAAACTGCGATTCTCGGAATCCAAATATTTTTGGATATTTCGACTTTCCTTTATCGATTAAATATTACGTATCCTTCGGATTTCTGAAAAACTAAAAAACACTTTTTGATGTTAAGCGTTTTCCTTCACGTTTTACCCTAATATAGCTAAACGAATGAAAAGTACATAACAGTACTTTTCGTTATTTTTATTTTATCTGATTTCTGCACGTTTTTTGAGAAAACTTTTATCGGTTTACTTAACTTTTCACGATATATTATTGTTAAATCTTTCGACGGAATGTCATTTCGACATACCGAACTCTCAGAAAGGCTTAGGTTATTCAAACCCTAACCCTTAGGGTTTCGTCGGGTGAATAATGCCTATTTCGTCTTTTTTTCCCTCGTAAAATTTTTTGTTCTTTAAAATTTTCATTTTTGTCTTGAAAATTCCTACTCGTTCAGTCTAGCTCTTAGCCAGAATCCTCCCGATTAATAATCATTCTAGGTTATAGAACGATTAATAAACACATAGCACAAGATAGTATTAATAAAAATTCATTTTATTAATAACTAATTCTTTAAACTAAAATTCTGGACAATCCGATTTTTCGGGTTGTCACATTCTTCCTCCCTTATAAAAATTCCATCCTCGGAATTTCTTAAAACCAAACCCTTACCCGGGTTCTCACATTCTCCCCTTCTTCACAGAATTTTGTCCTCAAAATTTTAGCTTACTCATCTTCTCAACTTTTCTTCAAAGAAGTTCTTATCTTTCATACATTCCCTACCCTTCATAACTTAACAAAAATCATGAAGTGAAAGGAATAACTAGGAATATAAAGATTCCTTTAAAACATTTCATTCTTTTGTTGAGGGGTCAAATCGACCATGAGCTTATACTAGGTTATACGGCCTCTGCCGTAAACCTTTATTACTTGGTAAGTTTACAATCACAAAGAAGGTAAACTACCTCTTCCATACTTAGGTGATCAACCTATCGTATCAACCCATTGCAGGGTATGTTCACCTCAGACTTAGATTCCGCACCAAAGCAATTTGGTTCGGCATAGCTCATCAAAGAAAGCTCAATTTTCTTTTAATCATGACATACCATTCGTCTTAGCCAAATCAAGTAGCTTAGACCATACCAATAAATTGGACATCAACTTAAAACATTCGTCTAGTCAACTCGCTTGACATCGACTACTTCTTTAAATTCTTTCACAATACATCAAAACATTCCATGACGTCATGATACCGCACTCTTCACAAGACGTTGAGGACTTCGCTGGGCTTTATGACTTCATCATTATGCATCATACCATAGTGGGTTGTTGATCCTAAGATCACTTCTAACACTAGGTTCAATTGCATTAATAACTCCATCCTTTTACCATCTTTGCATCAAATGCATTGATGATATAAAATTCATTTTGATATTTCAAATCAATTTCGCATCAGTAGAATCAACTAGCATAGACATATCAAGAATAGTTCTTTTAAAATCCATTGGTTCCAAAAATTGAACCAATTCTTTCATTTTCCAAAACGCGCACATATAAGCACGATTTCAAGAAACTTCGAAATCTAGCATAGCTAGATACCTTGGAATATCCTATTCTCCATCTTCCTTCATTGTCTTACTTGCGACAATACTTAATCTTCTCTAGCACCTTCAATGCTAAGTCTACTGAAAATACTTACTTTCAGTCTAAACATTCTTATACCTTAGTATAGTTCATCAACTTACCACACTTTATGGGTTTAGGAACTTTCCACAACCATATGTGTTTAAGAACTTATCTTTGTAATATGTAATCCAAGAACAAATCAAGGACTATCCATATGCTTAGGGCTCAGAAACACAACATATAACTATGAGTCACAAACTTTTCATAAGTATGAGTTTCAAGAACTCGCACCTATCTTATCATTTTCTACCTATCAAGTATATACATGAGAAAAGATTCACCTTCTCGTCATATACATATTGATAGCACGACATACTATTCCAATGATTACCACTGTAATAACTAAGTAATCACAAACCCCTTCCCATTCGAAGGTTCGTACTACTCAGCTATCACATGAGTCCTCAATCGAAATCTTAGAACTTCTGACATTCTCTTTACTTAATACGAATTTTCTTTAATTCATATGCTATCCTTTACAACTCAATCTGAGTTCTTCTTCCCGTACTACTTCGTAGTACCATTCATTCATAGCATTAGCTATGAATCATCCATCGTTTAATAGATCATCTGTTACTACGATTTACTGTGATCACGTGGTGATCTTCTTATTCTTCTCTCTACGATTATAGTCTCAGGTACTCATACCTAAGATTTATAACCTATCAGCTCTGATACCAACCTGTAACGCCCCGAAATCTGGTCTATCTTCACAACCGGATTCCGTATGTCACGAGTACATCATTCATCCAAATATACATCATTATATACTGAAATATAACAACATACATTCTAAATTCCCAGGTTCTAAAATCTTATAACCTTTCTCATTACAAATAATGATAATTACATTATTCCTTTCATCTTACAAGAGTGACTTTTATCCGCCACCAAGGATACATAATAGTTCATTAAACTAGTCTATAGTTTAATTTTCTTCTTTCTACATTACAAGTCTTCACTTGATCTTCTCGCTCATTCACATTCTGAATGGCACTTCATCTGGATACCGTAAGCTTGATCTTTACGGGATCCTCAAATTCGTCTAAACATCGTTCGCTGAAAATGTTTTTCATTTAAAGCAAGTGTGAGCATTCAATTGCTCAGCAAGTCATAGTAGTTGAACAAATAACTTCAAGGGTTTAACATTCCTTTGGAACTTCGATAACCGAACAAAGATTATGAAGCAGCTTAAACAATATGAATAATCTCGATTCCTATCATTTTAAAACATTAGTCACATTCACTTTGAAATACTTTCATTCTCTACTATCTTTCAAACACATTCTGTCTGGCTAGAATCAATAGCACAGACTTAACAATAATGGTTCATGTATAAACAGAACATTCTCTTATTGAACAGTTCAATCACAGGACAGTTCATATCATAGAAACACCGAAGTGTTCACATTGTGGCACAAAGCCTCATACATTTTACCACCTTGTACAAATATCACACATTTGCACATAGACAGAACTTCTCAAGTTCAACATTTGAGAAGTTTAAGAAACTAGCATTCATTTAAAATATAAATGAAGTTAGGAAACTTGCCTTACGCAGAGCTACAGCTTACGCTGAACTGCTTATTCCAATTCCTATGTAGCACATAAGAAAATAACACATTCACCAATTAGTCATATATTTGACTTACACATTGGTTTACTTAACTTTACTTCTTAGGGTTCGCGTTCTTCCAATATAATTTTACGCGACAACTTTCATTACCGATTTACGGCTTCATGACATACGGAGATGTCTTACTTAAAACGTTCATCATATTTGATGATTTACATTCTTATCTTCTTCTTATAACTTCTCTAGGACTCAGCACACATCGCTTCTCTGCTAGTATTCCATATGGTACTCTAAGTGGTTTCCCACAAACAACCAACAAACAAGTTCCCGTCTCGTCTACACTGCCCACACAATGAGTTAGATCGGTTGCCAGTTTTGTATATACCTTCGCTCTCTGAAGGAATTGTTTAGCCCAGCTCCCATATGTCAACCATCAAAGGTTACAATTGTACTATAACCTAACTTATCTTAACTTATACGAACTATTAAATTATATTGTTCGATAAGTTAATTTCTTTTTCCTTATGGCTTTTTCACAACTAAATGTCATACCTCAGGATTCATTCATCATCGTGTAAGTCATACAATCTTTTGTATACTCAGAACAATCATTCAATATTCATTCTACGCATATATAGCGTTAAACATTTTACGTTACCTTATTCTTATCTCACAACGTCCGGTTCATTCGACCTGGAACGACATCCAAGTTATAAACATTAACTCGGCTTCTATACTCTTATTACCGTTCACTATGGCATTCTTGATAATTTATATCTTACTTACTACTTTTGTCAACGTCTAAGTCATACAACTAGGGTATGATTAGAACGTTCGTCCAACGCGAAAATGATTTACGAGAATCGTTTACATATTCAACGTTCACGTTGCTTGTCTCTTAATCTCTCATTCAACCTTTACTCAAGGCTTTAATCGTTTTTCGATCGTTATCATTCCCATGAACCCCATGTTCATTATTCTTTCTTAATGTCGAAGCCATACAGATCATTGTATTCTAAGACCGATCGTTCATCGCAACAACGTTGTGTTCACAGTGTTTATACGCTTTACATTCATCTCTCATTACCATGTCATAACATCGAAATGTTGTACATTACTATCGTCCATGAACGTCTAAGGAATCACCATCATAGCAATCCTTCACGTTCGTTTATCGCGACTACGGTCCCCGGATATAGGTTCCGTAACCCACGTCTACATTCTGTATCTTTTAATCTTGTTTAATCTTTTCGTTCGACCTTCATCAAAGGTTTAATACACTTGATTAAGTGTTACATTAGCTGAACATTATGTTCATATTTCTTTCTTGCACATCCCCCAAAAATTGAGCTGTTAAAATCTCATTTATGGCATTGGGTCTCAGACTGCACTTGCATGGCGCCACTCTCAAAGACTAAGACTCATGTACAACGTAGTGCGGGTTAGCAAGACGTGATCCTCCTACCAAGTACCGCAAGACTTTCACCATTCTAGGTATGATCAGCCATGGCGCCAAGACCTTCTTCCCGAAAATTTCTAATTCTTATTTCCTAGTTTTCTCATGAATTCAACCATATGAATTCATTCTTAACATTATCTACTTCTTATCTTCATTAAGCTATGTTTTTGAACATAATAAACTTAAAGAAAAATTAGAAGAACTAGGGTTCGGATTACCGTTCTTCTTTAATTTCCTTCCGTCGGATAAAGTTTGCTCACGAGCCAACCTTTCCTCTTTCTTCTCCCTTTCTTCTCCCATCCGAACTCTCTCTCTTTATCTCTCAAGTGTAGGATTTTCAATAATCCAAACAAATGAGCTTAAGCTTACTATTTATAGATTTTCAAGGCTAGGGGTAAAATAGTTATTTCACCTTCTCTAACCTCCTTACTATTCAAGACTTAAGGACTAAGTTAACTTAGCCCTCAAGTTTGCTTAGCCCTTAAGTTTTGTAGTTCCATCTTTCGGGTTTCGTCCGACAGTTTTAAAAACTGCGATTCTCGGAATCTAAATATTTTTGGATATTTCGACTTTCCTTTACCGATTAAATATTACGTATTCTTCGGTTTTCCGAAAAACTGGAAAAACACTTTTTGACGTTAAGCGTTTTCCTTCAAGTTTTACCCTAACGTAGCTAAATGAATGAAAAGTACGTAACAGTACTTTTCGTCATTTTTATTTTATCCGATTTTTACACGTTTTTTCGAGAAAAACTTTTATCGGCTTACTTAAGTTTTCACGATATATTATCGTCAAATCTTTCGACAGAATGTCATTTCGACATACCGAACTCTCGGAAAGGCTTAGGTTATTCAAACCCTAACCCTTAGGGTTTCGTCGGGTGAATAGTGCCTATTTCGTCTTTTTCCCCAGAAATATTTTTGTTCCCGGAAAATTTTCATTTTCGCCTTGAAAATTCCTACTGCTCAATTCTAGCTCAGAGCGTAATCCTCCCGATTAATAATCATTCTAGGTTATAGAACGATTAATAAACACATAACACATAATAGTATTAATAAAAATTCATTTTATTAATAACTAATTCTTTAAACTAAAATTCTGGACAAACCGATTTTCCGGGTTGTCACAGGAAAGAACAGACATTAAGGAATAAAAGTATATCTTCTGTAAAACTACTTTGGTGAAAGCACGATGCCGAGGAGCCCACGTGGGAATTAGAAGATAAAATGCGATGAGATTATCCCCATTTATTCGAGTAACCTTGTACCAATTCTGAGGATGAAATTTTTATAAGGGGGGAGGATGTAAGAACCGAGAATTTCATGAATAAATATTACTTTGATAAAATAAGAGAATGAATATAAATATTGATATGTTGTTAAATGAATAATTCAACTAATTTAAATTGAATTTATAAGAATTGAGAAAATGTGAAAATGATGATTAGAATTGTAAGATGCCTTGTGTGGCATGAGAATGAGGATTTAAGTAAATTAGTTAATTAAAATTATATTATTGATTAATTGTTAATGTAAATAATAACTTACATTACATAATTAGATTATGTATTATCTATTTAATTGATGTGTAAGATATTTGTTAACATATAGTTCCTACATTAAAAAGAAAGTGTATTGTGACACTTTAGTATAACTATATAATATATATAAAAATATATAGTAAAGTGTAAAGTTTCATAAATAATTGCTTTTGTGACAATAAGTATGTGTGGGAACATTAAAGATGTACTATGTCAAAGAATTATAAATTATTTCAATAAGTGAGTCTAATTGAAATAATAAGGTTTTGTAATGATATGGAATTATTAGTTACCAATTAAATTGAGTCCATACATGTTATAAAAAGTAATTAGAATGGACTAATGTAAATGGATTATATGATGTGAGTACATAAATAATCCCTAACTTTCCATTGTGTAGTAGCATTAACACATTAAAATTACATTTGGGAGTTCAAGTAACCAAAGTAAGCATTTTATAACTAAGTGATGTGAATTAAAACTGTGTCCCATATTAAGTGACCAACACAGTGCTCAAACAGTAACTTCACTCTATATACGCAAACATGAGTCTGCAGTTGAAGGCTAGAATTAGTAGTGATGATCGCTATGAAATGGTGGCTGGCCAACTCCTCTATAACCCTCGTATCCTTCTATTATCCACTAAATCAAACCATGGTGCAAGTGCATTACCTGGACAACCAATTCTCTATATAAAGCACCCTTCTCTTCTCATTCTTTGTTACATGAAAAATTATCTGATAAGTATAGTTGAGAGTGAGAGCCACTGAGCATTGAGGGAAGTATAATTAGTGTGTTAAGGAATTCAATTAAGCTTCAAGAAGGTATAAATTCTATTTATGTGTTTGTGACGCCCCCAAATTCGGGTATCTTCCTACTCGACATTTGGTGCTACACGGTACTCATAACTATACAATCATTCCATTGAAATACAACATAATGAATGTAATTACTATCTTTTATTACAATCAAAGTGAAATCCATTCCCAAGTTCATAAACCGATTACATTGTTTGTTGTTCGTAATGTATAATACATACAAACATACTAATCTATTACATGATAGTTAATTATCCATCTTAGCTTTGCCCTTATCTCTCTTAGCATTCTCAGTACGTTCATTCTTAACTGCAGTCATATAATTCACGCAAGAAGTGAGCATAACAAGCTCAGCAAGTTTAACAAAGGATAACATTAATACCATATTCGTGAATTATATGACAAATCATACATAACTGAACAAATAGTTATGAAGTATTATGAAACAGTAATACTTTAATCAATTCATATTATCAATTCCCAAAGTATAGAGTAGATTAAGAATTCTGAACCGGTCAATAGACCATGAATAGTAGCTTTCTATTTTTATACTTGAAAAGGATATCACAGCACTAAGGCTGTACATCCACATTACTTATGTTGATAAACACTCATTCGTTAAACGTATTTACGTTTAAGTTTTGGCAAACTCGCGTGCCCATCGAATAATCGATAAAAAATACTTTTGTTGGTTCATAGACAAACCTTACCTTTAAATCCGTACCAATTACTTGGCATAGGATAGCGTTAACATTTCTATATAGAAAGATATGAATACAAATCAATCTATATCTTACGAGTAGTCTAGCCGAGTTAAAACTGACATTGACCCTTTCTTCAAAACTCGTTATGCAATTCAGTACAATGAATCACATAAAACTTTACTAACTTGAAAGTTAGACAAGCGTTAAGAAAACTTGCCTTTTAGCGTCTTCAAATAACTTAATCGACTGACCATAACCTTTACAGAATCTACATGATATATTCACATAGCACACTGTAATTAGCTATCAAACAATTACTCACATTGTTTCTACCAACTTCTTTCTCTTCTATGCCTTTGTTAACTTTATTTCATTAATAAAGTCAATTCGACTTATTACCCTTTGTCCCGGCTTATTAACCAACTTACGTTATTAATCGGACTCTATCATCATTGGTGAAGTACCAATGTCGTTCACCGATTATGGTTCACTGACATAATTTTATGTTCCTTGTTCTTAAGTTAATAACATGCATTCAATTCCTAAGTTTCATTACCATATACCTTAGTATAGGTAACCTAAGAATAGTTTTAGTATACTTATGAAGTGTATAAACTTAACTAAGATAGGTCTCTGAACAATTGAAGTTCAAACCTAAGTTATCTAACAAAGAGTCTGCCTCGGCGCCGCGGCATGAGTTTCCCATACAAGACTTGTAACGCCCCGAAAAATCAAACCTTTGTAAATACTTTTAATAATGAATAAAATAATATTATTTATTATTATTAGGTGTTGATAAGATAAATGTCATTCTATAACCTAGAAACGCCGGAATGTCATAGTATTTTAACTACGTGAGAGAATTAAAGTGTTTGAATGTCTAAGACGAAAATAAAATCTTTCCGAGAAATTTTCTGAAAAACACTATTCATCGATTTCTGCTCGGTAATTATTTTTGGATTTCTGAGAAATATGTAACGTTATAATATCATGGTGATATTGATTATGTAATAATAATCTAAGTATGGAAAACGTAATATTTTGCATGCGGACCTAATTTGAGAACGTTAGGATTATTAAGCGTTACGAAAGGAAAGTATTAATCAAATGATGCATATGCATTATGCAAGGTATTGAACGTAAGTATAATACGACGTAGTATACCATTAAGTATGAGGAATGGAATAGCGTATATTACGATTTAATATACGAACTAGCATACAAGGATTATGCGTGGTGTATAGTTGTTAAGTTGTTTAATTAAATGGAATGGACTTGTAGGGTTAGTAACATATTGGTAGAAGTCCAATAGGAAGTGATATACAAGCCCAAGTGTTTGTTAATCATAAGTCCAAACTATTGTAACATAAGCCCAATAAGAATAGGCTAGATAATTAGCAAGCTCAATGAATTGTCCATGATCGATGGAGCAAACCAAGTGTGATATGGGTAGTCTTGATGGGCAAACATTTTGTGTGGTGATCAAGTGTTGTGATGCGCAAGAAAGGGAAGTGGCTAGCAAGTTAACTTAGTTGTAAAGTAATTAATAGTAAGGAGGTGGAGGTTAAGGAAGTGGAAGGTGTTATTGACTATAATGCCCTCATTTTGGATAGCCTATAAATAGGAGAGTTGGTAGATCATTTTTCATTGTTCAACTTTCATCTAAAACAAAGTAACTTATTGGTTAGAGAGAATAAGCACTTTTAAAGCCAAATCAACCTTTTGCTAGATTTCAAAGAAGAAGACTTTAGTCATCAAAGGTAAATGATCTTATGATCTATTAGTCTATCTCTACCATAATAAGATTGACAGAGAAGTGTGATTGTATGCTAAGAACCTATAAGAAGTCATTGATGAATGAACTTAAGCCAAATAAGTTAAATAAGCAACTTGAACCTAAATAAGTTGATAAACTTGTAAAGAACTTGTCATATGTTTGTCATATGATGTTAGAATGTTTAATATGGTATGAAAACTTTGATTGATGGACTTAAGTCCATAGTAGGTCACAAGCAAGGAAATTTGTATTTAATAAGTTGAATAAGTCATTGACTTATGAGAATAAGTCAAAACCTACTTTGAGAATAAGTTGGTGTAATAAGTAACTTGAAATGTTCATATGAAGATTAAAATCAATTTAGAATCATTAGTTATGAGGTTTTGCCAGAATTCACAAGATTGGATGATAATCGTCGAATTCGTGAAATTCTCGGAATGGAAGTCGTATTTTATGTTTGAATTCAGAAACATTGGTTTTCGATGGAGACAAGTCATATTTGGCATTATAGAGTCGTGGACTCGAAAATGACCGAATTCCTCCGACTTAGAACGAAGAAACAAGCGTTGAACGTTCACGAACGTTTATCGTTTTCGTTAAAAATGAACTAATAGGTGATATTTTAGCAAACGAAGTCAAATAGATAAAATTCTTACATGAAACCATAGAGTATGTAATTTGTGAACCGTAGGCTTTTGAACGAGCCAATTTGGACTTATAACGAAGAAGTTATGCGTCCGGGAGTTTCATAAAATTTTCAAGTTTTGCAAAATCGTCTCGAGAGCGCAGAGTCAGGCATGGCCAACCCAAGGCTAAATGGGTGGCCTTAATACAAGCATTCTGATGTCGAAAGCACATTGCTAACTCGCGCCGAAGTGCGACATGAAGGGTAAGGACTCGCGCCGTAGTGCCAAGTCCGGTCTGAGCATACTGTTAACTCGCGCCGCAACGTGACTTACAGAGAAATGGGTGGCGCCGCAACGCCAACCTTAGGATGTTGAACAATAATGAATGTTTATGAGTACAACTTGAACAGTAACTCAGTAATAATAAACTGAGGAACTTATTAAAGTATGATAAGGTACTGATGAACCTTATTTATGTTATCTAAAGGTTTAAGATATGTACTTAATCATGAACGAATAAGAACGACGTAATGAAAAGCCAGAACCCATAATAACAGATCTAAGTCAGGATTTAGATTGAAATGAAGGGTAAGATATAATAGTATACATACTTGATTATATGTGACCTAATGTGGTACGTTATATGATCATGTATTGTAGAGACTTAGAGACTTAAAGTGTACGTGTGATAATCAAGAATCGATCTTTCAAGGCAAGTATTCTAACCCTTGTTCGATTCGATCACCGGGATGTGTTTTGTAATTCATATATTCTTTCGCATGAAGTCTTGAATGATGAAGTCAAAGACAATTCTTTCGGCTAGACTTATGTTATGAATCTATCAAGCATGATTAATGTTTACCGAGTTATATTGGTATAGTTTTCAATCGAAGACTGAATATGCTAAAATATTTTTGTCATTTAACGACAGGCGCGCGAGGTTGCCACAACTTAAACGTATACATGTTTAATGAATGTAGTGTTGATCAATATAGAGTATTGTAGGCTGATCACCTAGACGTGCTCGTAATTAATGTCGGACTTATGGAGACTTAGTGTCAAGACGTCCTTTTCAAAAGAACTTATGAAATGCTCAAGGTCTTGGACCGGAATTGATGTTTTACTGAATATTGTTGTTGTAAAACCTTTTTGAATGAAAAGAAGTGCTCTTTTGAATTATCGATAGTACTTCATAACTATTGTTCAGTTACTGAAGATATATAAGTTCTATGTTTCAAGCATGTTGTTTATGGAATTGTAGTACTTGCAGAGCTAGTCATGCTCACTCTTTCTTGAACCATATGAACACTGACCAAGATCGAATTTGATCGAAGGTCTCATAAAGAAAGATAAAGTGGCAAGGCAAAGACGAACCCTTAGATTACTTATGTAATAGTGTAGGTAAATGTTTGTAATATATTGAATATTATGACAAGAATGAATGAATGGGTTATAAAGAACCTGGGGAATGTAATATTATTTTGTATATATAGAAGTCATATTCGTCCTTTTGAGACTTTTCAATTGAATGAGTGTGTTAATGGTAGTACCGTGTAGCACCATCCGTCGGGTTGAAGGATACCCGGATTTGGGGGCGTTACAAGTTGGTATCAAAGCATTAGGTTATAAAACTTTAGGGGGGATTAAAAACCTTAAGTCATAACCTTAAGAGAAGTCAAAGAAGTACAAGAAGAAAATAACCTTATAAAAATGCATTATGATTCTGTTATGTGTTTTTATTATTCTACTGACGTGTACTAATCAACTTAATTATTTTGTGTAGATGTTAGGAGTAAACAGAATGTATGTAGATGGTCAAGCCATTAGTGAAGAATCGGTGAACCAAGTAGAGGTCATACCGAACCCTATATCAGCAAATCCGGAGGTAGTAGTTATTGAGTCTGGAGACTCGGATGAAGCTGACTACATGTCAGTATTCAATGGGATGATAGAGGAGGAAGTAGAGATAATGTCCTTTAATCTGGTAGCTATAACAGCGGATATAGCTCCTGGGGGGTCGATGATGTCTCTATTCATGTCAGTATTAGATAGAAATATCCATTACTGTCAGGAGGTCAAGGAGCTGAAGGCAGAGCTCCAAACGATTATAGAGGACAAGACTGATGTTGAGTCCATGTGGGAGTAGGAACATGATGAGAGGATTTTGGCTAAGGACAAAGTCCACGAGTTAAAGCATGAGGTCTTTTAGATCAAGGAGGAGCTAAAGACCAAGATGCAGAAGATAGGGAGAATGTCCTATATTTATAGGAGTTCTCATACAGATTTCCAGCAGCATGTAGCTGGATATCCTGTAGAGGTGGGGCAGACACGACATACTATTAGTCGTGATATCATTACCAGTCTTGCCAAGGTAGACTTTGAGAATGCCTTAAGGCAGATGTAGACTAGTAGTAGCTAGAGTAGTAAGTAAATATTTTGTAATTAGTAGTGACGTAAAGCCCTCTTTGTATTGTAAATGGTAGTCTTTTGTAAATCCCAATTTTTGGAAAGCGATAGCGGGAAAGTAATGTAATCAGCTTAGGCTGTGTAATGTAACCGATGTAGTATTATACTACAAAGAATGAATATAAGCCTTTTTATGGAAAGCAATAAGTAATGGATGTTGGAGTTATTGTTTAATATTAAATGATAACTAATAAAGAAAGGAATAATAACAAAATGTGTTTATTGTATCAGAGAAATGCCGCCGAGAAGAGTGCAACATAATCAAGGTGCTAACGTGAATCAACCGGAGGGAGGTCCGGTTTACCCAATCCAGGAGTTTGTTAATTTATTAACAGGTGCCTTTAATAGGACAGGGGCTAATATCCCCATAAATCCAGGAGTAGCACGAGCTACTACCTTTAAGGATTTCAAGAATGTGGATCCGCCAGAGTTCAAAGGAACTACGAACCCTATTGAAGCCCAAACGTGGGTTAAGGAAATAGAGAAGACATTTGTGATAACAAATGTTGACGAGGCCCAAAAGGTTGCCTTTGCAACCTATATGATGAAGGGAGAGGCCAACTTTTGGTGGGAAGCCAATCAGGCTAGGGTTAGGATAGCGAATCTGACGTGGGAGAGGTTCAAGGAGATATTCTTCGAGAACTACTTTTCCACAAGCATGCAGGGAAGGATGGAGATGCGGTTTTTGGAGTTGAAACAAGGGGACATGACAGTTCCCCAATACGCCACCAAGTTTAATGAACTGCCCGAAGAAGGGGACAGATGGGAACCGGGGCAATAATAGCGATAAGTTAGCTATTAGTGGACCAACACAGCCGGGTAGGCCGATTGGTTGTACCTTTAACATGACAGTCCAAGATGTAGTTGCATCAGGGGACGTCGTCGCAGGTATTATTCCTATCAACGACATAAATGTTTACGTGCTATTTGATTCGGTTGCTACTTGTTTGTTTATAACATGCGATTTTGCTAGACGATTAGGATTACTTCCCGAAAAGTTTCCTATAACTTTAAATATTAAGGTAACAAACGAAGAAATAATTCCTGTTGAAGATGTTCATAGGAGTTGTTGCGTAGATATACGGGGTTATAAATTATCAGTTGATTTTTTACCGATAAAGTTAGGAGAATTCGACGTAATTCTAGGAATGGATTGGTTAGTTAACCATGGGGCAATTATAGATTGTCAAAAGAAATGTGTTAACATTAAGACGTTAAAACAACCTCAGGTAGTATTTTACGGGAATAGGTCACCGGGACGTTCGTGTTGTCTAACCACGACACAAACTAAGAAATTATTAAGGAAGGGATGTGTAGGTTATATGTGCCATGTAGTTGATTCCTAGAGAGTGGTAGCAACCATGAAACAAATACCTATAGTGAGAGAATTTGCCGATGTATTTCTGAGTGAATTTCCAGGTCTTATGTCGGATAGGGAGACAGAGTTTGTAATAGGCATTGTGCCAGGAGCGGCACCAGTTTCCAGGGCACCGTATCGTATGACGCCAGTGGAGATGAAGGAGTTGATGGTGCAGTTGCAAGAACTGTTGCACAGAAAGTACATTCAACCAAGTGTTTCACCGTGGGGAGCACCGGTACTGTTTGTCAAGAAGAAGGATGGATCATTAAGACTTTGTGTCAACTACCGAGAGTTGAACAAGTTAACGATAAAGAATAAATATCCATTACCCAGGATCGATGATCTCTTTGATCAGTTGAAAGGGGCTAAGTATTTTTCTAAAATAAATTTAAGAACGGGGTATCATCAGTTGAAGGTTAGGAAGGAGGATGTACCAAAGACAGCATTCAAGACTAGTTATGGTCATTACGAGTTTCTGGTGATGTCATTTGGGTTGACAAATGCAGCAGCTGCATTTATGGATATGATGAACAGAGTGTTCAAACAATATTTGGACAAGTTCGTTGTGGTGTTTATAGATGATATTCTAGTCTATTCTAAGACGCTAGAAGATAATGCTGAACACCTAAGATTAGTGTTGGAGACACTAAGAAAGGAGAAGTTGTGTGCGAAATTCACTAAGTGTGAATTTTGGTTAGAGAAGGTACAATTTTTAGGTCATGTCATTGACCATGAGGGAATTTCAGTAGATCCAGCGAAGGTGGAAGCCGTGATGAATTGGGAACAACCGAAAACGTGGACTAAGGTGCAGAGTTTCCTAGGGTTAGCGGGTTACTATCAGAGATTCATCTAGGATTTTTCGATGATAGCTACTCCGTTGACTAACTTGATGAGGAAGACAGTAAAATACGCTTGGACTGACAAGTGTGAGGATAATTTTCAAGAACTGAAGAAGAGGTTGAGTGAAGCGCCTGTTTTGTCATTGCCCGAGGACACATGAAATTTCGTAGTATATAGCGATGCTTCGCATAGAGGACTTGGTTGCGTTCTCTTGCAGCATGGCAAAGTCATTGTGTATGCATCTAGGCAGTTGAAGGATTATGAGAAAGTTTACCCTACTTATGATCTGGAACTGGCCGTAGTAGTTTTTGCTCTAAAGATATGGAGACATTATCTTTATGGAGAAAAATGTGAAATATACACGGACCACAAGAGTCTAAAATATATCTTCACACAGAAGGAGTTGAATATGAGGTAGAGGAGATGGCTGGAGTTGATAAAGGATTACGACTGTGAAATCCTGTATCACCCGGGAAAAGCCAATGTAGTTGCCGACGCCTTGAGTAGGAAGGGTCGGGAAAAGATATCTTGGTTAACGGCTCAAACTGAGTTAATAACAGAGATGGCTAGGATGGAGTTGGAAGTGAAGCTGTCAAGTGAAGGAGGACAAATCTTTGTTTATGATGAGATGTTAGGCTTCGACATTGAAAGCGACAAATGAAATTAAAATTTTAAAGCAATTTTCAAACCCTAAAAACAGGATCCATGCGAAAATCAATTAATTCAGAGGTTTAGAGATTATACCAGATATAAACAAAATGAGAATCAAACCGATCAATACTCAAATCTCCAACGCAATACAAACCGATTGCGCCTCTATGGTATCCACATCGAACGCCGCATCTTACAACCGTCGAACGATTACGTAATAAGAAGGACTTGCAGACTAGCCACCAAAAGGAATGGATTTTGAAGCTTTTTTCTCTAGTCTCTCTCTAAGAAGCGGCTAGGGTTTTTCAATTATGATATATTACCCTAAGTAGTCTGCTATATATCATATATATATAGTAGTTAAAAGGAATTAATCAAATTAAAACCTAATTTTATAAAATTGAATATATATATATATATATCTCTTAATTAAGTCTTACTTAATTAATATACATATATACAAATTATCCTTTTAATTTAAATTGTGATTTAAATACTATTAATCATATTAATATATTTAAATCCTTAAAATTTAAATTAATTCCCTTTTAAATAACGTTTCTATGTGTGTGACCCTATAGGTTATTATTACGTTGGCAATAATTTTAAAATCATATTATAAAATTATAAAGCAAAGTGAGCTGCATCTAGTAATGCATCATCGCTACCCAAGTAATAATAAGATCGATGATTCGATGCAACCTTTTCATGACCAATGTTTCAATGTAATTTAATCATTTTAACCTTAATATCCTAGATTAAACTCGAGTCATGGAATGTGTCATACTCTTCATAATTTAACGAGTTTTCTTGATCAATGAGTAGACTATATGAAACAAATCATTATTTGAGCATGGCCATGCATTTCATAGTCCTACTCAATCAAGAGGCCTATGGATATCACCCATAATATATAGGATGGTTAAATTCCATCTAGATCACTCATATTTCTCACACGATTAATGATGAACCCAATAATCACCTTTATAGTCCACCCTATTAAAGGTGACATTTGATGTTATCAAAGTACATAAATTCTCGTGTAGTAATATAGCGATTTCGTGTCGGGAGGACCATTACATCATTATCACTATGAGAATTGCTAATGACACTTCGCATAATGCTCCATATAGAATTCTCATGGTGGGTCCATCCGAAAGACATCGTTCTCTAACATGTACCTATGCATTGACTTAATATCTCATATATTTATGACCAATGAGATTTGGTCATCAAATCGATCCACATACTAGTCTCAATGCATCATTGTTGTCCCATCAACAATGATACTCGACTAGGACATTTAAGAACACCGATACTAATGGTAATATATAATCTCATGTTCAAGTCACATACTTGAAACTATATAATTTGTATCACTATTCTAAGGAATTTTATTATGTTAACAATTATATTACTTAATAAATAAAACCATAATAAAATCATATATTTATTCAATCAAATATAATATCAAAACGTTAAGCAATTATATCAAATAATTGGCCTCTAGGGCATAAACTCTATGATCTCCCACTTGCACTAGAGCCAATCACTCATGTATCTAATACCCATGGAACTAGTGTGACCGTCGGGTAGCCTGCCGCGACAAAGCCTTGGTTAGTGGATCGCAACATTATTATCATCTGTTGGCATTCTTCCTATATGTACATCTCCTCTATCAATGATTTCACGGATGAGATGGTACCGCCTAAGTATATGCTTGGATCGTTGGTGAGATCGGGTTCCTTAGCTTTGTGCAATGGCTCCATTATTATCATAGTATAGAAAGCAACCGGATCAACAATGGTTGGAACAACACCAAGTTCAAATGATGAACTTTTTAATCCATACTGACCTCCTTGGTCGCACTAGAAGTCGCAATATACTCACCTCCGTTGTAGAATCACCATCTCTTCGCTTCGAACTTTTCCAACCTAACAAGACCACCATTAAGGCAAAACACAAAACCCGACCGAGACTTATAGTCATCATTGTCGGTCGAAACTAGCATCTGTGTAACCCTTTCTTCGCTAGTTCGTCTTCACCTCCATATACCAAGAATGAATCCTTAGTCCTTTTCGTGTACTTGAGGATATTCTTGGCTTTCATCGATGACCTTCACTGGATTCGATCAGTATCTGCTCGTCATGCTCAAAGCATACGAGACATCCGGACGAGTACATATCATTGCATACATGATAGATCCAATTGCCGAAGCATAAGGGATCGGACATTGGGCCTTAGAGATCTTTACACCATGAGTCACGGGTAAGTTTCCTCTTTTCGCCTCTTGCATGCTGAACCGTTTCAACACTTTATCAATATATGTACTTTGACTTAGGCCGAGCATTTTTCTTGATCTATCTCTATAGATCTTGATACCTAAAATGTGGCAGAGATCGCCTAAATCTTTCATGGAGAAACATTTTCCTAACCATGTTTTTACTGACTGTAAGGAAGGAATGTCATTCTAATAATTAATATGTCATCAACATATAATACTAGGAATACAATGTGACTCCCACTAACCTTCTTATATACACAAGGTTCATCTTCATTTTTAATAAAGCCAAATTCTTTGATCGCTTCATCAAATCGAAGATTCCAACTCCGAGAGGCTTGCTTCAATCCATAAATGGATCATTGCAGACTTACATACCTTTCCAAAGATCCTTTGAGTGACAAAACCCTCGGGTTGTGTCATATACACATCCTCAAGGAGATTTCAGATAAGGAAAGCGGTTTTGACATCCATCCGCCGATTTCGTAATCATAAAAAGTCTGCAATAGCAAGTAAGATCTCGATGGATTTAACCATTGCCACCGGAGAGAAGGTTTCATCATAGTCAACACCTTGAATTTGTTTGAAACCTTTTGCTACCAACTACCTTTATAGGTTTGTACATTACCATCCATATCGGTTTTCTTCTTGAAAACCCACTTGCACCGATTGGTTTTATTTCTTTGGTGGATCAACCGAGAGTCCATACTTGGTTAGTATACATGGAGTCCATCTCGATTTCATGGCTTCAAGCCATTTCTCGAGAATCTGGTCCATTCATAGCTTCTTGGTAGGAAGCGTGCTCATCTTGATCTATGAGCATCACATCGCCGCTTTTGAGTGACAAGATATCCATAATATCTCTCAGGCTCTTGGCGTGTCCTACCAGATCTACGAATGACTTGTGTAATTTGAGCAGGTTCACTTTCCACAATTTCTTGTGGTTCCTGCTCATGTTCCAACTCAGGTTCAATGATAGTTTGTGGTTCTTGAATTTCTTCGAGTTCTACTTTCCTCCCACTGTTTCCTTTAGAGACAAATTCTCTTTCTAGAAAAATACCCGGTTCGAGCAACAACCACTTTGTTCTCGGAAGGTTTGTAGAAATAATACCCTTTTGTTTCCTTTGGGTATCCCACAAAATTACATTTGTCGATTTGGGTCCGAGCTTGTCGAATTCGGGACGCTTTTACTTAATGCCTCGCAACCCCAAATCTTCATGAACGACATACTAGGACGTTCCCAAATCCACATTTCATATGGTGTCTTCGAACCGTCTTTGTAGGAACACTGTTAAGTGTGAATGCAAATTGCCTCTAGGCATGACTCCGAAGCTTATTGGAAGATTTGCATGACTCATCATTGATCGTACCATGTCCAACAAGGTTCGATTCCTCCTCAGATACACCATTCCATTGCGGTGTTCCGGTGGAGTGAGTCGTGATATAATACCACACTCCTTTAGAAGGTCATCAAAGTCTTGGCTTAAGTATTCACCTCCTCGATCGGATCGAAGGGCTTTTATGTTTTTGCCAAATTGGTTTTGAACTTCATTCTTGAATTCCTTGAACTTTTCAAAGGATTCGGATTTGTGTCTCATAAGATACACATATCCATATCTACTAAAGTCATCAGTAAATGTAATGAAGTAATAAAACCTACCTCTTGCTAATCTAACTCATGGGTCCACATACATCACTATGTATAAGTCCCAATACATCGCTAGCCCGCTCACTATGTCCAAATGAAAGGGCTTTAGTCATCTTGCCTAATAAACAAGACTCGCATTTCTCATATGATTCAAAATCAAATGAATCCAAGAACCCATCTTTATGGAGTTTGGATATGCGTTTCTCATTTATATGGCCTAAACGACAAGGTTGGAGATATGTCCTGATTTGAATCATTTGATTTAAATCGTTTTGTATTTATGTTATAGATAGGCATTTCTAAATCAAGAATATAGAGACCGTTAAACAATTGTGCAACACCATAACAAATATCATTTAAGTAAAACAAACAACGATTGTTCTTTATTATAAATGAAAACCTTTCTTGTCCAAACAAGAAATGTAAATAATGCTTTTGTTTATAGGGCACAAAATAACAATCTTCTAATTCTAAAACTAGCCCGGTGGGCAAAGATAAATGATAAGTTCCTACGGCCGGTCAAAGAACTTTTGCTCCATTTCCAACTCAGAGGTCAACCTCTCCTTTCGCTTAAAGTTCTACTCCTTGAGTCCCCGCACATTAACACAAATGTGAGAACCACATCCAAGATCCAATACCCATGATGTAGAAGTAGACAAGTTGACTTTCTATAACATATATACCGAATCAAGTCGTACTTCCTTTTCTTTTCTTCACTTCTTCCGAGATAAGCATGACAGTTCCTTTTCCAATTGTCCGTGTTTTCCACCGTAAGTGACATTCACCTTCCTTAGCCACCCCACCTTTAGGTTTTAAAGTCTGTTTGGTTTTGGAATTGGGTTTGGCAAAAGATTTAGATCCTATCTTCTTCTTGCCTTTCCAATTTCCCTTAGCATTCCCTTTGCACCATCATTATGGGAGGCGGGTCTCGCCTTTTTCATGTTGTTCTCGGCAGTTCTTAACATGCTCAACAACTCAAGAAGGGGTTTCTCAATTTCATTCATAAGATAGTTCATAACAAATTGAGAGTAATCATTGTTCAAAGATTGCAAAACAAGGTCGGTTTGGGCTTAGGAGTGATTGGAAAACCCAACCTATCAAGGTACTCAATATACCCAATCATTTTCAGCACATGTGGACCAACTGGATCACGTTCACCCATTTTGCAGTGATACAAAGCCTTGCTTGTATCATACCTCTCCTGTCGAGCATGCCCTTCGAACAATTTCTTGAGATGCTCGATCATCTCATAAGCATCCATCAACTCATGTTGCTTCTGAAGCTCAGCGTTCATGGTTGCTAGCATGACACAACTCACATCCAGAGCATCATCTTGATGCTTCTTGTAAGCATTGTGTTCGTGACGTGGTGCAATGTGATTTGGTCTTTGCAGAATGGGCCCATCAAGGACATATAGCTTACGCTCTTGTTTGAGGACAATCCTCAAGTTCCTATGCGATCAAGGAAATTAATTCCACTTAGCTTGTCCTTTTCAAGGGTGATCGTAATGAAAGACTATTTGTGTTGTTGTTGTTTGCCATTTGATATCTACAATTTATAAGTGCAACAATAATAAGTCAAATTCTGAGTTGATAT
The DNA here is from genome assembly GCA_020205605.1 of Panax ginseng. Taxonomy (NCBI): domain Eukaryota; kingdom Viridiplantae; phylum Streptophyta; class Magnoliopsida; order Apiales; family Araliaceae; genus Panax; species Panax ginseng. The sequence goes on from CM035132.1 coordinate 114,748,738, forward strand.
TATATAATTGATAATAGTACATTCAAAATATACCTCCCACTATTTTATTCAAATTAATAGCCCTCACCATTAATTAGGAAAGCATTTTCTATTAAATCTTTCTAGTGAGCCAAGATCCATATTTCATTATGCCTTAAGTTAGCTTTGGCTATTCTCTCAAAACATAATTATTTAGGTAGACAACCCTTTGTCAACTATATCATATATAACTCCTGGATAGTTTGGTAAACAACATTTGTTTCTTGTCCATCTAATGGTACCAACCAAACTCTATGCCTCTAAGTCCACAATCTTATTGAGATAACTTAGTTAAGTCGGGCCCAATGATTTTAATAGTTTGGATATCACAATTATCTATCAAGCATCTTACCTAGATAAATAGGGTACTTTTGCTTTGGCAAACCTACATCTATTGATCAAGGTCTTGATGAGTGTTATTCATTGGAAGGCATCGATTTAGACTTAATAATTTAATGAGGGATTTTATTAATTTATATCTCACCAATTTTAATCTTGTTAAGCATGCACATTATTAATCATATCATATCACATACAAGCATAAATAAAGTGCAAAATTAAATGTGTCAGCGATTATGGCCCAATCCATCGTCAATCTTTTCAAGCTAATGAAAGATTGAAGGTCAATCTAAGGTGGTAAAAGATCTTAAAATAAATAACTTCCTTGGATCTTCCTCTAGCATCGCCTCCTCTCCATCATCATCTTTCCATTGTGTTCTCCATCTTGACATCTTCATCAATTACAGATTATTACATGACATAAAGAAACCTCGAGTTACATTCGACGGGATTTAGATGAGAAGAGAATATTACATTAGAATTTATAGAAGGCACGACATGCAAGCCGTATTTCAAAACCAAAAACCACTAACCTATGGGTCAAAAGGCCATAACTGTGCACCATGCATATCACAATAAGCACATAACAATTTATATATAATTAAAAAAAAAACTATATATAAAATATAGGGGACAAGAGATGCAATATACTATCGTAGAGAGAGTTAAAGAGGTACAACTTAAAACTGACGAGTGTGACCGGATGAAGGAGCGGTTGGTCAATGAAAAAGATACTAAGTAGAGTCTTGATAATGAGGGATTATTAAGATTTGAAGGAAGAATTTGGGTTCCGAATGTGACGGAATTAAAGGAGCAGGTATTACACGAGGCTCATAGTTCGAGGTTTTCGATTCATCCTTGTAGTACTAAGATGTATCAAGACCTTCGACAGAGTTTTTGGTGGCCGAACATGAAGAGAGAGATAGCATAGTACATGAGTAGGTGCTTAACTTGCCAGAAAGTTAAGGCCGAACATCAACGACCAAGTGGCTTGTTACAGTCATTGGAAATTCTGGAGTGGAGGTGGGAGAATATCACTATGGATTTTGTTGTAGGACTTCCGACTACAACAAAGGTGTATGATGCAGTTTGGGTAATAGTAGACCGATTGACAAAGTCGGCTCACTTTTTGCCAATTAGGGTCAAGTATAACTTAGATCAGTTAGCTAGACTCTATATTAAGGAAATAATTTCCAGACATGGAGTACCAGTATCGATTGTGTCAGATCATGATCCATGATTCACATTGAACTTTTGGAGGAGTCTACAAGAGCAGTTAGGAATGCAGTTGAAGCTGAGTACGGCGTATCATCCACAAACGGATGGACAAAGCGAGAGGACAATTCAGACGTTAGAAGATATGCTGAGATCTTGCGTCATGGATTTCAAGGGTAGTTGGGATGATCATCTACCAATAGTGGAGTTTGTGTATAACAATAGTTATCATGCAAACATAGGTATGTCGCCTTACGAAGCTTTGTATGGGAGGAAATGCAGGACACCACTGTATTGGGATGAGGTAGGAGAACGCCGAATGTTGGGACCAGAATTGGTGCAACAGACAACGGACATTGTCAAGAAGATACAAATGTGTCTTCTAGCAGCTCAAAATAGACAGAAGAAGTTTACGGATCCGCAAAGAGAGAATCGAGAGTTTGAAGTAGGTTCGTACGTATTCCTAAAAGTGTCTCCCTAGAAGGGAAAGATACATTTTGGGAAGAAGGGAAAGTTAAGTCTGAGGTTCATAGGACCTTTTGAGGTATTAAAATGGGTGGGTGAGATCACTTATATGATAGCATTACCTCCAGACCTAGAACAAATACATAATGTATTTCACGTATCCGTGTTACGTCCTTATAAGCCAGATTATAAGCACGTGATAGAATATGAGCCTATTCATATCGAGAAGGACTTAACGTATGAAGAAACACCAATTCAAATTGTCGATAGAAAAGAACAAGTTTTGCGGAATAAAGTCATACCTTCCGTGAAGGTAATATGGAAGAACCACGATGCAGAAGCAGCAACGTGGGAGTTAAAAGAAATGATGAAAAAGAATTACCCTCAATTATTTGTGTAATTTTTTTTAGCGAGATTCTGGGGACAGAATCCTTATAAGGGGGAGAGAGTGTAACACCCTAGAAAATTGAACCTTTGTAAATACTTTTAATAATGAACAAAATAATATTATTTATTATTATTACGTGTTGATAAGATGAATGTCGTTCTATAACCTAGAAACGTCGTAATGTCGTAGTATTTTAACTACGTGAGAGAATTAAAGTGTTTGAATTTCTAAGACGAAAATAAAAGCTTTCCGAGAAATTTTCCAAAAAACACTATTTAAGAACGTAACGTTATAATATCAAGGTGATATTGATTATGTAATAATAATTTAAGTATGGAAAACGTAATATTTCGCATGCGGACCTAATTTGAGAACGTTGGGATTATTAAGCGTTACGAAAGGAAAGTATTAATCAAATGATGCGTATGCATTATACAAGGTATTGAACGTAAGTATAGTACGACGTAGTATACTATTAAGTATAAAGAATGGAATAGCGTATATTACGATTTAATATACGAACTAGCATACGATGATTATATGTGGTGTATAGTTGTTAAGTTGTTTAATTAAATGGAATGGACTTGTAGGGTTAGTAACATATTGGTAGAAGTCCAATAGGAAGTGATATGCAAGCCCAAGTGTTTGTTAATCATAAGTCCAAACTATTATAACATAAGCCCAATAAGAATAAGCTAGATAATTAGCAAGCCCAATGAATTGGCCATGATCCATGGAGCAACCAAGTGTGATATGGGTAGTCTTGATGGGCAAACATTTTGTGTGGTGATCAAGTGTTATGATGAGCAAGAAAGGGAAGTGGCTAGCAAGTTAACTTAGTTGTAAAGTAATGAATAGTAAGGAGGTGGAGGTTAAGGAGGTTAACTAAGGAGGTGGAAGGTGTTATTGACTATAATGCCCTAATTTTGGATAACCTATAATTAGGAGAGTTGGTTGATCATTTTTCATTGTTCAACTTTCATCCAAAATAAAGTAACTTATTGATTAGAGAGAATAAGCACTTTTAAAGCCAAATCAACCTTTTGCTAGATTTCAAAGAAGAAGACTTTAGTCATCAAAAGGTAAATGATCTTATGATCTATTAGTCTATCTCTACCATAATAAGATTGATAGAGAAGTGTGATTTTATGCTAAGAACCTATAAGAAGTCATTGATGAATGAACTTAAGCCGAATAAGTTGAATAAGCAACTTGAACCTAAATAAGTTGATAAACTTGTGAAGAACTTGTCATATGTTTGTCATATGATGTTAGTATGTTCAATATGTTATGAAAACTTTGATTGATGGACTTAAGTCCATAGTAGGTCATTAGAAAGGAAATTTGTAGTTAATAAGTTGATTAAGTCATTGACTTATGAGAATAAGTCAAAACCTACTTTGAGAATAAGTTGGTGCAATAAGTAACTTGAAATGTTCATATGAAGATTAAAATCCATTTAAAATCATTAGTAATGATGTTTTGCCGGAATTCACACGATTGGACGATAATCGTCGAATTCGTGAAATTCTCGGAATGGAAGTCGTATTTGGTGTTTGAAGTCGAAAACATTTATTTTCGTTGGAGATAAGTCATATTTGGCATTGTAGAGTTGCGGACTCGAAAATGACCAAATTCTGACTGAGTATGCTAAAATGTTTTTGTCGTTTAACGACAGGCACGTGAGGTTGCCACAACTTAAATGTGTACACGTTTAATGAATGTAGTGTTGATCAACATAGAGTACTATAGGTTGATCACCTAGACGTGCTCGTAAGTAATGTTGGACTTACAGACTTAGTGTCGGGACATCCTTTTCAAAAGAACTTATGAAATTCTCAAGGTCTTGGACCGGAATTGATGTTTTACTGAATATTGTTGTTGTAAAATATTTTTGAATGAAAAGAAGTGCTATTTTGAATTATCGATAGTACTTCGTAACTATTGTTCAGTTACTGAAGATATATATGTTCTATGTTTCAAGCATGTTGTTTATGGAATTGTAGTACTTGCTGAGCTAGTCATGCTCACTCTTGCTTGAACCATATGAACACAACCAAGATTGAGTGGACCGAAGCCTCCGGCAAAGATAAGGGCAAGGCAAAGACGAACCCTTAGATTACTTATGTAATATAGTGTAGGTAAATGTTTGTAATATATTAAATATTATGACAAAATCGAATGAATGGGTTATAAAGAACTTGGGGAATGTAATATTATTTTGTATATATAGAAGACATATTCGTCCTTTTGAGACTTTTCAATTGAATGAATGTGTGAATGGTAGTACCGTGTAGCACCATCTATCGGGTTGAAAGATACCCGGATTTGGGCGGCGTCCACAAGTTAGGCTGCCACTAGCGCGCAGGTTTATTACCCAAGTCCGGTCTTGGCATACTGCAGTCATGAGACTCCTTCATACCAAAGTGCTGTGGCCACTTTCTAGTAGTAAAACGACATTGCATCGGGTCATGCAAGACAAGACTATAAGGCTTTGTTTGGCGTCGCGGCGCCAAACCTCAGCACCAGAAAACTTTTAAAAATAAAAATTTTGGTGAGTTTCCCGGATTCATAACTTCTTCGTTATAAGTCCGATTTGGTCCGTTCAAAAGTCTACACGTCATAAATGACATACTCTACGCATTCATATAAGAATTCTACACTTTTGAATCCATTAACTCAAAATTCACTATTAAGTTCATTTTAAGCATTCGTTAAACGTTAATGAGCGTTCAATACTCGTTTTCTTCGTTTTAAGTCAAAATCAGATGATTCTTGAGTCCACGACTCTTAAATACCCTATCTCATGTGTTGATATTGAAAAACAAAATTTTCAAGTCTCATGGCAACTTTCGACTATCAATCAAGAATTTCTACATTTTTGACGTTTAATGTCTATTTCCGTGAAATTCGCCATAACTTCGTTACTAGTGTTCTATAAGCCAAATCACATGGAATACTCCATGGATTTCATATCTACATTCTAACCAAGCAAGATGCACATATTTAAGTATTGATGGAGTTTAATTGTTCATCAACAATCAACCTCAAGAATCAATATTTCTATGATTTAACCCTATATCAACCTTTATGATTTCTATAACTTCATGACTTATAAAGATTGTATCTATAACAAGTCATCCTTATTCCACCATAATAGACATACACCACCCATTTATGATTCTTCATACTAAAAGAAATCAAAAGAGATGGAACTACTATTAAGGAGTATTACCTTAAGGAATTCTTTGGTGTTCTTGAAAGAAACTCTAAAGCAAACTTCAAAGTAGATTGTTTGATTGAGTCCAGCTCTTTCTCTCTCTTAAAATATATGTTGTCAACTTGAAAAACCCTCAAATGACCAGCTCTAGCTTTCTATTTATAAGCAATTGAAAAGGAGGGCAAATAGGTCATTATTCTTCACCTCTTTACTATTCCTCACTTTGTCACCAAGTAAAATACTTGGTGACCAAGTAGTTTTCTTGTCTTGCACCCCAAGTGGCCGGCCCACCATGCCCATGGGTCATCCCCATGGGTTGCCCCATGGGTTTTACCCATTCGGTGACCTACCAGTTCGATCCACAGTTCGGTTTTCTTGGATTAGGCTTAATCATTCTAATACTGGGCTTTAGCTTGGGCTTAACCAATTAATTCCTTGGGCTTACATATTCAATTGTTTGGACTTGACATAATCCAAATCAAATGAGTTCACATTAAGTCTTAACTTAATTACATAATATAAATCGTATGCTACACGTATAATACTCGTACGATAATCGTATTGTACTTCATATTAATTCTTTGTATTATACATAGATACTAAATAGTATCATACTAGTATAACACGTTTTATCATTTTCGAAATTCCTTCTACGTATCTCATTTCCTTCTCGGAAATCATTTCACTCAACCCTTAGGTTTTAAGTCCACAGGCAAAAACTTCATTTTCCATAAATGAAATATTATTAGATATTTCATCTCATCTTAATGTTCTATCATTACACGTTTCTCGGAATTTAAAAATAATTTCCCGAGCAGAAACGGATAAATAGTGTGTTTACGAAAATTTCTCAGAAAACATTTATTTTCGTCTTGGAAATTCTAAACAATTAATTCTAGCACGTAGCCAGATTACTAATCATATTAGCACATTCTAGGTCATAGAACGACCTTCACATAGCTTACTCACAAAATAAATCAATTAAATTCATTTAATTCACATAATCAAATAAAAATTTAATTATCATAAAAATCCAATTTTTCTCGGGCGTTACATTCTCTCCCCCTTATAAGGATTCTATCCCTAGAATCTAGCTTATAATTACATAAACAAATGAGGAAAATTTTCCTTCATTTTACTTTTGAGTTCCCACGTTGCTTCTTCAGCATTGTGGTTTCTTCATAACACATTTACTGAAGGTATTGCCTTATTTCTTAAAACTTGTTCCTTCCTATCAATAATTTGAATTGGAAGTTCCTCATATGATAAATCTTTCTCTATCTGGATAGATTCATACTCTATTACGTGTTTATAGTCTAGTTTATAAGGACGCAACACAGACACATGAAACACATTATGAATGCGTTCCATTTCTGGAGGTAAGGCTACTTCATAAGCTATCTCTCCTACCCTTCTTAAAATCTCAAAAGGTCTTACAAACCTCGGACTTAACTTTCTTTTCTTTCCAAAACGTATCTTTCCCTTCCAAGGCGATACTTTAAAAAAAATAAAAGATCCTACATCGAATTCTCTCTTTTCTCTGTGAGAGAAAATCCATTGTGATGTGCTCTCATTTCTACTCTGGAATTTCTAACGGTTGCAACAACCCGCTAGGTCATTGGTGTTCAGCCTTAACTTTTTGACAAGTTAAGCACCTACTAACATATTCTGATATCTCTCTCTTCATGTTCGGCCACCAAAAGTTTTGACGAAGGTCTTGATACATCTTCGTACTACCGGGATGTATCGAGTACCTCGAACTATGAGCCTCCATCATTATCTCCTCCTTTAATTTGGAATCATTTGGAACCCAAATTCTTCCTTCAAAACGAAGTAATCCCTCCTTATCGAGGTTATACTTAGTCTTTTCTTCATCTTTTATCCTCTTCTTCATCTGCTCACATTCCTCGTTACTCATTTGCACTCCCTTAACCCGTTCCACTATGGTCGGTTGGGTTTCCATGGAAAATAACATTTCCATCGCTTCCTCTGGTAACTTAACTTCTAATTCCATTTTTACCATTGCTGTTATCAACTCATTCTGAGTTGTTAACATTGATAGTTTCTCTCTACCCTTCCTACTTAGTGCATCGGCTACTACATTTGCTTTCCCCAGATGATATAAAATATTACAGTCATAATCTTTTATTAACTCTAACCACCTTCTCTGTCTCATATTCAACTCCTTCTATGTGAAGATATATTTCAGACTTTTGTGGTCCGTGTATATCTCACACTTCTCACCATATAGATAATGCCTCCATATTTTCAAGGCAAAAACTATAGCTGCCAATTCCAAATCATGAGTAGGATAGGCCTTCGCATAATCCTTTAATTGACGTGATACATACACAATGACTTTGCCATACTGCATGAGCACGCAACCCAGTCCTTTATGCAAAGCATCGCTATACACTACAAAGTTTCCTATATCATCTGGTAAGGACAATACAGATGCCTCACTTAACCTCTTCTTCAGTTCCTGAAAACTGTTCTCACATTTTTCAGTCCACACATACTTCACCGACTTTCTTGTCAGATTTGTTAGCGAAGTAGCTATTTTAGAAAAGTTCGGAATGAACCTTCTATAGTATCCTGCTAACCCCAGAAAACTCTGAACCTCGGTTGGTGTCCTCTCACTCTGACCATCCGTCTGAGGATGATATGCCGTACTCAATCTTAAATGTGTTCCCATTTTCTCTTGCAAACTCCTCCAAAAGTTCGATGTGAATCGTGGATCACGATCTGACACAATCAAAAAAGGTACTCCATGTCTGGAAATAATTTCCTTGACATACAGCTTAGCTAATTGTTCTAGGTTATACCTAACTCCTATTGGTAGAAAATGAACCAATTTTGTCAATCGATCCACTATCACCCAAATAGCATCGTATCCTTTCCTTGTTGTTGGAAGTCCCACCACAAAATACATTGTGATGTGCTCTCATTTATACTCTTGAATTTCTAACGGTTGCAACAACCCGCTAGGTCGTTGGTGTTCAGCCTTAACTTTTTGACAAGTTAAGCACCTACTAACATATTCTGATATCTCTCTCTTCATGTTCGGCCACCAAAAGTTCCGACGAAGGTCTTGATACATCTTCGTACTACCCAGATGTATCGAGTACCTCGAACTATGAGCCTCCATCATTATCTCCTCCTTTAATTTGGAATCATTTGGAACCCAAATTCTTCCTTCAAAACGAAGTAATCCCTCCTTATCGAGGTTATACTTAGTCTTTTCTTCATCTTTTATCCTCTTCTTCATCTGCTCACATTCCTCGTTACTCATTTGCACTCCCTTAACCCGTTCCACTATGGTCGGTTGGGTTTCCATGGAAAATAACATTTCCATCGCTTCCTCTGGTAACTTAACTTCTAATTCCATTTTTGCCATCGCTGTTATCAACTCATTCTGAGTTGTTAACATTGACAGTTTCTCTCTACCCTTCCTACTTAGTGCATAGGCTACTACATTTGCTTTCCCCGGATGATATAAAATATTACAGTCATAATCTTTTATTAACTCTAACCACCTTCTCTGTCTCATATTCAACTCCTTCTATGTGAAGATATATTTCAGACTTTTGTGGTCCGTGTATATCTCACACTTCTCACCATATAGATAATGCCTCCATATTTTCAAGGCAAAAACTATAGCTGCCAATTCCAAATCATGAGTAGGATAGGCCTTCTCATAATCCTTTAATTGATGTGATGCATACGCAATGACTTTGCCATGCTGCATGAGCACGCAACCCAGTCCTTTATGCAAAGCATCGCTATACACTACAAAGTTTCCTATATCATCTGGTAAGGACAATACAGATGCCTCACTTAACCTCTTCTTCAGTTCCTGAAAACTGTTCTCACATTTTTCAGTCCACACATACTTCACCGACTTTCTTGTCAGATTTGTCAGCGAAGTAGCTATTTTAGAAAAGTTCGGAATGAACCTTCTATAGTATCCTGCTAACCCCAGAAAACTCTGAACCTCGGTTGGTGTTTTTGATTGCTCCCACTCATTTACCTCTTCTACTTTTGCTGGATCCATGGAAATTCCATCTTTATCAATAACATGTCCTAGAAACTGCACTCATTCAAGCCAAAATTCACACTTTATGAATTTTGCATACAACCATTCCTTCCTTAGTGTTTCCAACACTATCCTTAAATGTTCAGCATGATCTTCTGGCATCTTTGAATAGACTAGGATATCATCAATGAACACCATGACAAACTTGTCCAAATACTGTTTGAACACTCTATTCATCATATCCATAAATGCGGCTGGCGCATTAGTCAACCCAAACGACATCACCAGAAACTCGTAATGACAATAACGAGTTCTAAACGCCGTCTTAGGTACATCCTCCTTTCTCACCTTTAACTGATGATACCCCATGCGCAAATCAATCTTAGAAAAATACTTTACCCCTTTCAACTGATCAAATAGATCATCGATCCTGGGCAACGGGTATTTATTCTTAATCGTTAACTTGTTCAACTCTCAATAGTCGATACAAAGTCTTAACGACCCATCCTTTTTCTTTACAAACAACACTGGTGCTTCCCAAGGATACACACTCAGTTGAATGTACTTTCTTTCTAATAGTTCCTGTAATTGAACCATTAACTCCTTCATCTCAACTGGCGCCATCCAAAATGGTGCCCTTGAAACTGGTGCCGTACTCGGTAACAGATCAATTACAAACTCAACCTCCCTATCCGGTGGAATACTCGGTAATTCCTCCAAAAATACATCTGCGAACTCTTGAACTATAGGTATCTGGTCCAAGAATGTTCCCACTCTATGGGTATCCACAACATGGCACAGGTAACCTACACGACCTTTTCTCAACATCTTCCTAGCTTGTGTCATCGATAGACAACAAGAGCGTCTTAGTGATTTACTACTGAAGAACACTACCTTGGTTTTCTTAGAAAGCTGGAGGTTCACACTTTTCCTATGGCAATCTATTATCGCCTTATGGTTAATCAACCAATTCATACCAAGAATTACATCGAATTCTTTTAACCTTATCGGTACCAAATTTACCGATAACTTATTACCTCTAATATTTATGCAACAATCCTTGTGAATATGTTCAATGGGGATTATTTCTTCGTTTGCTACCTTAACGTCTAAAGGTATTTCTAAATTTTCAGGGATTAAACCTAATCGCTTAGAAAATCCACATGCTATAAAAGAACAAGTAGCACCCGAGTTAAATAGCACATAAGCATTTATTTCATTGACTGGAATGATACCTGCTACAACATCCGTTGATGCAACCGCATCTTGGACATTCATATTAAATGTATGGGCTGAGGGTCTACCCACTTATGGTGTTGGTCTAGTAATGGCTAATTTACCACTACCAGAACCCTTATTCCCCTCTAACCCTTTCTTCGGGCAATTTCTTGCCATGTGGTCCAATGACCCACAGACAAAATACCCATGGTTTTTCTTAGGGTTGGGACAATTGGGTGACAGATGTCCCTCCTGCCCATAGTTGTAGCAAACTGATTTCCCCTTTAAACAGACTCCCATTTGAGTCTTTCCGCATGGCTTGCATGCTTCCGTCCTACGATTAGGATCTCCCTACTTTACCCCAGTATTCCCAGGGTTCAAGCTCTTTCTCTTAGGCATGTTGCCACTCCCGCTGGCAACTTCTGCCTTACTACCTTCCTCTACCTTATTCTTGTTCTTCCGCTCTTTGTGGTACTGAGAAAATGTCTCACCACCACCTTCCGCTATTATCGCCTTTTCCAGAATGGTCCTGTAGGAAGCACTCTAAAAAACCGATATTCTACTATAGAGCCAGGGTTTTAAGCCCTGCTCAAACCTACGCACCTTCCTCTCTTCCGTGTCCACCTGATGTGGAGCAAACCTTGCCAATTCATTGAATTTGGTAGCATACTAGGGAACTGTCATATCCCCTTGCTTAAGTTCCAAGAACTTAATCTCCATCCTACCTTGCATACTAGTAGGGAAGTAGTTCTCAAAGAACACCTTCTTGAACTGTTCCCATGTAACTGCTTTGTCCTAGCCCCACCATGGTGAGCCTCCCACTAGTAGTTGGCTTCCCCCTTCATCATGTAAGTCGCAAAAGAAGTCTTTTGCGCCTCACTTACGTTTGTAATCACAAACGCCTTCTCAATCTCTTTCACCCATGTCTGGGCCTCTAAAGGGTCCGTCATTCCTCAAAACTTCGGAGGACCCACACTCTTAAATTCCTTAAAGGTAGTCGTTCTTACTACCCCAGGAGCTACAGGAATCCTTCCCCCAACTTGGTTAAATGCTGCCATTAATAAATTAATGAACTCTTGCATAGGCCTCTTGGTTACGTTGTCTCCTTCTTGGCGGAATGATTTTGATTAAATAATTAAAGTTTCATTATTATCTATTTAATTGTTTGGTTATCATTCTCAAATAACAACTCATACCACAACAAGCACATTAAATAAAAACTTCATTATATTAATATGCTTTCATAGTTAAAACTATTTGCATCATGTTTCCTTAGCCAAAAAGCTATTACATAACTATCCCGCAATTAACTTCTACAAAAATTGGGATTTACAAAAAGACTACACTTTAATTATACAAAAGAGGGTTTTACGTCACTACTTATATACAAAAAGATCTAACGATCTACTAACACTGTCGTACGGCATTCTCATGTTTCTGATTTCCCAAAATCGAAACAATATCTCGACTTATGGTATGTCGAGTCTGCCCGGACTCAATAGAATAACAAGCAATTTTTAGCTTGAAATCCTCATGAGCGCATTCATGGATATACGACATCCTAGCTATTTTCTGGTCTTTCTCGACCAGTTTCTTTCGAAGCTCAACGACCTCTTTCTTATAGTCTTTTGCCTTATCTGTCATAAGCACTTTTTCATCGTGCTCTGACTCAAAATCCGCCTTTGTAGATTCCTTTGCCTCATATAGGGCGGTTATCTCCTCATTCTGTGTCTGCACTACAGTGCGCATGTGCACATTCCTATCCAACATAGCCAGATACAATGATCTCATTGCATCCGGAGGTGTTGGCTCCTGAGTAGGCACCACCGTGTTAATCGATGTTACCTCCATCTCCTCCTCCATGTCAATCATCATATTCAGATATTACGCTATCCCCATTGTCTCCTCGGAGTATTCCTCCTCGGAGATGTACTCTTCAATATCCGAGTCTTCCAGAACCACTATCGGTACTTCCGCCACTGGCATCGGTACTATCTCCACTTGGTTCACTGACTCCTCACTTATCACTTCAATGTCTCTAAACATCAAGTTATCGTTTGACATCTACAAAACACATAACACGTTGATTAGTACATAATACACAATAGTATAAGCACAAATCACATTTAATTTATTTAAGATTAATTTCCATCTTTTAAATCCTTCGGTACTTAGTTTTCTCAATACCTTATTAATTCATTTGACTTGAATTTCATTCTTCGGACTTTACATTCCTTACGAGGTTACTATCCTAAGGTTCTTCCCCCCTTAAGTTTTATAACCTAAGGCTTTGATACCAACCTGTGACGCCCCCAAATTTAGGTATCTTCCAACCCGACATCTGGTGTTACACGATTACTCATAACTATACAATCATTCCATTGAAATACAACATAATGAATGTAATTACTATCTTTTATTACAATCAAAGTGAAATCCATTCCTAGGTTCATAAACCGATTACATTGTTTGTTGTTCGTAATGTATAATACATACAAACATACTAGTCTATTACACGATGGTTAATTATCCATCTTAGCTTTGCCCTTATCTCTCTTAGCATTCTCAGTACGTTCATCCTTAACTGCAATCATATAATTCATGCAAGAAGTGAGCATAACAAGCTCAGCAAGTTTAACAAAGGATAACATTAATACCACATTCATGAATTATATGACAAATCATACATAACTGAACAAATAGTTATGAAGTATTATGAAATAGTAATACTTTAATCAATTCATATTATCAATTCCCAATGTATAGAGTAGATTAGGAATTCTGAATCGAACAATAGACCATGAACAATAGCTTTCTATTTTCATACTTGAAAAGGATATCACAGCACTAAGGCTGTACATCTGCATTACTTATGAGCACTTCTAGGTGATTAGCCTATAGTACTCTATGTTGATCAACACTCATTCGTTAAATGTATTTATGTTTAAGTTTTGGCAAACTCGCGTGTCCATCGAATAATCAATGAAAAATACAAATCCATACCAATTACTTGGCATAGGATAGCATTAACATTTCTATATAGAAAGATATGAATACAAATCAATCTATATCTTACGAGTAGTCTAGCCGAGTTAAAACTGACATTGACCCTTTCTTCAAAACCCGTCATGCAATTCAGTACAATGAATTACATAAAACTTGACTAACTTGAAAGTTAGACAAGCGTTAAGAAAACTTGCCTTTCAGTGTCTTCAAATAACTTAATCGACTGACCACAGCCTTTATAGAATCTACATGATATATTCACATAGCACACTGTAATTAGCTATCAAACAATTACTCACATTGTTTCTACCAACTTCTTTCTCTTCTATGCCTTTATTAACTTTATTTCATTAATAAAGTCAATTCGACTTATTATCCTTCGTCCCGGCTTCTTAACCAACTTACATTATTAACCGGACTTTATCATCATTGGTGAAGTACCAATATAATTCACCGATTATGGTTCATTGATAACATTTTATGTTCCTTGTTCATAAGTTAATAACATGCATTCAATTCCTAAGTTTCATTACCATATACCTTAGTATAGGTAACCTAGGAATAGTTTTAGTATACTTATGAAGTGTATAAACTTAACTAAGATAGGTCTCTAAACAATTGAAGTTCAAACCTATGTTATCTAACAAAGAAGTGCGCTTCGGCGGCCATGGCGTGACTTTCCCATACAAGACCTGGTCTTCATGGCGGCCGGTTTACGATACCAAGTCCTTGGTCTCGGCACACTGCGATGCGAGACTCCTTCATACCGATGGCATCATGGCGCCACTCTCCGAAGAGGAATCGACATCATGTCTGGCGCTTTGTAGCGGCACTTTAAGGCTTTGTCTGGCACCGCGACACCAGACCTCAGCACCAGAAAACTTTAAAAAACAAAAATTTTGGTGAGTTTCCCGGATTCATAACTTCTTCATTATAAGTCCGATTCGGTCCGTTCAAAAGCCTACACGTCATAAATGACATAATCTACGCGTTCATATAAGAATTCTACACTTTCAAATTCGTTAACTCAAAATTCACTATTCAGTTCATTTTAAGCGTTCGTTAAATGTTAATGAACGTTCAATACTCGTTTTCTTCGTTTTAAGTCAGAATTTGACGATTCTCGAGTCCAAGACTCTTAAATACCTTATCTCACATGTTGACATTCAAAAACAACATTTTCAAGTCTTATAGAAACTTTCGACTATCAATCTAGAATTTCTACGTTTTTGACGTTTAACGTCTATTTCCTTGAAATTCGCCATAACTTTGTTACTAGTGTTCTATAAGGCAAATCACATGGAATACTCCATGGATTTCATATCTACATCCTAACCAAGAAAGATGCACATATTTAAGTATTGATGAAGTTTAATTGTTCATCAACAATCAACCTCAACAATCAATATTTCCATGATTTAACCCTATATCAACCTTTATGATTTCTATGACTTCATGACTTATAAAGATTGTATCTATAACAAGTCATCCTTATTCCACCATAATAGACATACACCACCCATTTGTGATTCTTCATACTAAAAGAAATCAAAAGAGATGGAACTACTATTAAGGAGTATTACCTTAAGGAATTCTTTGGTGTTCTTGAAAGAAACTCTAAAGCAAACTTCAAAGTAGATTGTTTGATTGAGTCTAGCTCTTTCTCTCTCTCAAAATATATTTTGGCAACTTGAAAAACCCTCAAATGACCAACTCTAGCTTTCTATTTATAAGCAATTAAAATGGAGGGAAAATAGGTCATTATCCTCCACCTCCTTACTATTCCTCACTTTGTCACCAAGTAAAATACTTGGTGACCAAGTAGTTTTCTTGTCTTGCACCCCAAGTGGTTGGCCCACCATGCCCATGGGTCATCCCAATGGGTTGCCCCATGGGTTTTACCCATTCGGTGACCCACCGGTTCGATCCATGGTTCAGCTTTCTTGGATTGGGCTTAATCATTCTAATATTGGGCATTAGATTGGGCGTAACCAATTAATTCGTTGGGCTTACATATTCAATTGTTTGGACTTGACATAATCCAAATCAAATGAGTTCACATTAAGTCTTAACTTAATTCCATAATACCAATCGTATTCTACATGTATAATACTCGTACGATAATCATATTGTACTCCATATTAATTCTTCATACTGTACATAGATACTAAATAGTATCATACTAGTATAACATGTTTTATCATTATCAAAATTCCTTCTACGCATCTCATTTCCTTCTCGGAAATCATTTCACTCAACCCTTAGGTTTTAAGTCCGCAGGCAAAAACTTCGTTTGCCATAAATGAAATATTATTAGATATTTCATCTCATCTTAATGTTCTATCATTACGTGTTTCTCAGAATTTAAAAATAATTTCCTGAGCAAAAACGGATGACTAGTATTTTTACGGGAATTTTTTGGAAAATATTTATTTTCATCTTAGAAATTCTAAACAATTAATTCTAGCACGTAGCTAGATTACAATCCATATTAGCACATTCTAGGTCATAGAACGACCTTCACATAGCTTCCTCACAAAATAAATCAATTAAATTCATTTAATTCACATAATTAAATAAAAATTTAATTATCATAAAAATCCGATTTTTCTCGGGCGTTACAGTGTTCTTGAGTTGAGTTTTGACAAATTCTTGCAATTCTCATGAATTCTGTGTAATTGGTGGAAGATAACGTGTCATTGTGTTAATTAAGTGTGTATGCATGTCTAGAAGTAGTTTGTGTTGCCGCAGAAGATGTTGGCAATGCTTGTGATTGAGGCTCTGCAGAAGCAGAGCCATATTTTTTTGCCTATAGATGAAGTGGCGCGGCCGCGCCACTTCCCTAGTCCTTCACCGCGTGGCTGCGCGGGTTGCCTATCATAATTACTGATGTGGCTCCTTAAGATGTCATGAGCATGCTACTTAAGTTTGAACATGTATATAAATGAACTTAGGACATGAATAGATGTTATTATGAATATAGTAAGTTATTTTAGCTTGGGTTAGTAGGCATTCAAAGAAAACTTAAAGATTTGGAAACTAGTGTGATAAACATAATGTAATATATGTTTTGACCTTAAGCCTCAACATGTTAAGTTCTGATAAATGACCAAAATACTAGTTTATATTATTGAAATAGTATGAGATATTCAAGCATATTTAAAAGGGAAAATTTTAAGTAAAAGGCTATGTGTAAGCAAACTATGTATACATTGAGTTTTGAGCTTTGAAGCATGCTATCATAATCAAAATCTATAAACGTGAAAGCATGACATAGAGTACATGGACTTACTTTGTATGCTTAAGTTTTGATGATTTACTAAAGGAGACTTAAGGTTTCAAATAAAAACTTGATAAATTATATATGAACTTGTGAACATGTTTATATGTTCTAATGTGTATATAGAAGGGCATGATGTATAGTGTAACGTCCGAGAAATTCGGATCATTTGTAAAATAATTTTATTTAATAAAATAATGAATAAAATTATATTACTTATTATTATTATGAGTTAGTAAGATGAATGTCATTCTATAACCTAGAAACGTCGGAATGTTGTAGTATTTTAACTACGTGAAGGAATTAAAGTATTTGAATTTCCAAGACATGCAAAAATAAAAGATTTTTGAGAAATTATCCGAAAAACACTATTCATCGATTTCTGCTCGGGACTTATTTTTGAACTTCTAAGAAATATGTAATGATAGAATATTGATGTGAATTGGATTATGTAATAACAATTCAAGTATGGAAAACGTAATATTTTGCATGCGAACTTAATTAGAGAACGTTAGGAATATTAAGCGTTAAGAAGCTAATGTATTGATCGGATGATACTTATATATTGTATGAATAAATGAATATGAGTATGATATGAGTATGTATGAATGATGGTATAACGTATATTACAAATTTGTATACGAATTAGAATACGAGAATTATAAGTATGTAATACGTACAAAGGCTTCAAGCCATTTGTAAATGAACTTGTGGATTATGTAGGATATACAAATCCAATAAGAATTGTATGTCCAAGCCTAAGTGGTTGTTAGTGAGAAGTCTAAGTAAGTTGGTAGTATAAGCCCAAAGTAAATTAATACAAGCCCAAAGGAATAAGTTAATCTAAGTGGACCTAAGCTAAATTAATGATCCAATGGGTAAAGCTTGATCCATGGGGAAACCCATGGGTGAACTTGGTGACCAAGAACTTTGTGTGGTGGGCAAGATATTAGTGTAATGACCAAGCAAAGGATATGATTTGTGTAGGCCAAGTTAACTTAATTAGGAAGAAATGAATAGTAAGGAGGTTAGATTAAGGAGGTGGGATGACCTAAATGACTAAACTACCCTAACTTTGCCAATTCTATAAATAGAGAAGCTTGGATTCATTATTTTCTTGTTCAAATTTAATCCAACAATTTTCCTTTACAAAGAAACTTAAGTGTTAGAGAGACTAAGCACTTATAAGTTAAACTTCCATTGTTAGATTTTCAAGGAGAATAAAGCTAGTCATCAAAGGTAAATGATCTTATGATCTTATATCTTCCATCTCTACGATTGTAGGGTGATAAGAGAAGTGTAGCTTAATGAACATGTATGCTAAGAACACATAAGGATTGGTTAATCAATGGAGTTAAGCCGTATAAGTCATGCATAAGTAATTTGAACCTAAATAAGTTATGAACTTATGATGGACATATTTGAACTTATATCATATTTACATAAATAAAGTTGATATGTTAATAAGATGTAAGAATGTTGATTAAAGGACTTGAATCAATAATAGGTCCTAAGAAATGAAATCTTGTAGTTTATAATTTGTTAAGTTATAAACTTATGTAGAATAAGCCATAACCTAACTTAAAAATAAGTTGTTGTAATGTGTAGGTTGAGATGTCTATATGATGAATTGAATTCATTAAGAACGATGAACAAATCCTAAGTAACGGAGTTTTGCCGGAATTCACACAATTGGACGATAATCGTCGAATTCGTGAAATTCTCAGAATGGAAGTCGGATTTTGTGTTTGAACTTAGAAATGTTGGTTTTCGATGGAGACAAGTCTTATTTGGCATTATAGAGTTGCAGACTCGAAAATGACTGAATTCCGACTTAGAACGAAGAAACGAGCGTTGAAGGTTCACGGACGTTTATCGTTTTTGTTAAAAATAAACTAATAGGTGAATTTTGAGTAAACGAAGTCGAAAATATAAAATTCTTGCATGAACACGTAGAGTATGTGATTTGTGAGCTAATGACTTTTGAACGAGCCAATTCGGACTTATAATGATCAAATTAGGAGTCCGAGAAGTTCACAAAGTAGAAAAACTGTTATTTCTATCTGGTGCATAGAACTGGCGTCGTGACGCTAACCCAAGTTTAATCAGTGGCACTGTAACGCCAGATATAGTGCCCAGACCTACTGCAGAGTCACATCGCGGTGCGGCCAAGGGAGTTATGTGTGGCGCTGCAACGCCAAGGACGGATGATAGATTGCGCTAACTCTCGTCGCAACATGAAGTTGAAGAGTAGTGATTGATCAGCCATGCAGCCAATCCCTAGGGTTTGGTCAGTGAAGAAGATTTGCAAGTATGAAATGAATGGAAACTGATTAACAAAGAAGTAAGGATTAATTATAATGATATAAGGCATTTTTTAAACCTTGAGTATGATACCTAAGGGTTAAAGATAATCAATTGAACATTAATGTAAGAATAATGTGAACTATAACGGCAAGCCGTAACCATTAGTAACAAATCTAAGTCATGATTAAATTGAGAATAAGGGTAAGATATAGTCGTACATATACTTGATTATATATGACCTAATTTGGTACGTTATGTGTGTCGACGTCGGGATTTTTAGTGTCCCTTTTCGTTACTTGTTCTTTGGTGTTCTCATGTTAATGTGAGATTTGTTTGAAAAAATAAGTGAAAAAGGTTTGACATGTGTAATGTCGACGATTGGACTTTAGGAGTCGCCAGTTGGTGTATTTAACTGGTTGCACCAACACAACCGAAAAGGTTTGCACATTGACCTATGATGTGACACCGCTAAACGAGTCTGTGAAACCGAGATTCATTAAGGGTTCGGGGGCTTGATTATGCAGAGGGAAGGTGTTAGGCACCCCCCGACATTCGTATTGCCACGGTGACCGCCACTTCTCAAAGAAAACATTATATGAATGTGTGTGTGTATGTGTGGATCAATGTGCAATTATTTGGAAGTAGCTATGCCTCGTTGCACCTATATACATAGGGTTTGAATTTTTGTAGAAAATTCAGTTTTAAGGAAGATATAGCAATGATGTTTTATAAAAAAAGGTTTTTTGAACCATGTGCTCAATAGTAATTGAGGCCTTTGATACTTCCATTTTGTTATTAAAATGTTCGGCTTGTTTACTTTTATTTTCGAGATGCGAAGCATCTGCAAGAAAATAATATACAGCAGTGCCGAACTCCTTATGGGCATAACAACCATCTAAGGAAATTCAGACACCGTAAATAATGTACAAGTCATTTTACAATTTGGAAAAAGTCTATCACGAGGCGAATCTAGATTGAGATCGAATTTGTGATCACATGATTCACAGGCTCACATGATCGCGCAATTTGTATGGAAAGCGATGTAAGATTATATATATATATATATGCATGATCAACCACCACGAAGCAACTCCATGGGGGATCAGAAATGTAAATAAAGCAATAAATGCTATCAACCGCCACGAAGTGAACTCTAGGCGGGACTTGAATGTAAATAAAGCTATAAAGAGCTATCAACTGCCACGAAGTAAACTCTAGGTTGGACGAAATGTAAAAATATATATATATATATATATATATATATAAGCGATAAATGCATAGGATGTAAAATCCAAGCTCATCGGATATGTCCCACAACGATTATATATATAAGTATATATATAAAAGCAATTAAACGCACTGTATGTAAAATCTAGGCTCATGCATGAGTCCACCACGATTTATATATATAGTGTGTATGTATATATATATATATATATATATATATATATATATATATATATATATATATATATATATAAGCAATTAAACGCCCAAACCAAGTTCAGGCTCATCGTATGAGTCAGTCAATAACAATGATCTCTATATATATATATATATATATATATATATATATAAGCCAATAAACGCCTCGAGCCCAAAGTCTCAGGCTCAATCGAGGCATAACTTCGATAATGTTAGTCCGTATAAAAATATATATATATATATATATATATATATATATATATATATATATATATATATATATATATATACGTATGTAAATGAAAACCACGAACCAAAGTGCAGGCAAACACACTCACACGACTCTCAACGTGTACAACAGTGTGTGCTAATATGAGAAGAAAGCTTTATAGAATGTAAGAAGGCTTACAGTGGGCTGCCAGAGTAGACTTCTATGACTCTATGTGGATAAATACTCAGCTCCCGCCGGACAAAAGATAGTTATATGTGAGCTAACAGAAAAGGAAACACTCAATATGGTTCTGTACAGAGTAAAATGGACAAGGCTTCCTCGCCTTTTCTCTCTCTTCTCTCTCCCAAAATGGTCGTGACCCCAAATTTATATTTATAGACTAATGGCATAGGTGTACTGCAGCGGCGCAGATTATACCTACTACCGGGTCATGTAGGGGCCCAAGCCATGGGTCCCGTCGTCTCGACGTATGTGCACTCATGCACTATAATGTTTGCTCGAACTTGCAAAACTTCAATCCGAGCTTCTGAATGAGGTATTTGTGACCATCTTCGGATAGCTTATGTCGTGAGTTACGTGATGACATGGATTAGAGGTTGTACGAAGTCAGGAAGAGGGGACCATGCCCATGGTCTTCAAGCTTCAAATTCTATTCGGTGTACTGCCACGCGTAATAGTCAATCGGGATTGGATATCCTAGTTCTTGAAGGACATAGTTATATGTATATATGTATTCAAGTGCCGAGACGATGCGCAGATGATGTGGCAAGATGACGTTTGACTCTTCACCGGGGTTATCGCCGATTTCAGTTGAAAGCAGACGTTGCTCAGGGTTACATCTGAGATTGGACTGCTGCAAGTGTTTGAATGCTGCAATGTCATCTTATGAATGCTTGTATGCCCGATGTTAGCTTCAGGTTTGAGAGATGAGTGCCTCGGCAGGAGGTCTAAGATTGAAGCTGATCGCATGTGTTTAAAACAAGCATTTCCGGTGTTATCGCCGAAACTGCAACAACATTCCTTGGGGTTATTGCCAAGGATGAAACTCGGGGTTATCTCCGAGGTTGGAAATGATCCTTCCGGTGTGTGTTCCAGGTTTGAGACTAATGTTCCGGTAGTATCCGAAATGGAGACCGAACTTCCGGTGGTATCGAAAATGGATGTGAGCTATCTTCCAGGGTTATCTCTGAAAGACGATTCTGCCCTCCTGTAATGTTAGTAACAGTTGTGCAGAAAAATTTTGAGTGTCTACAGATGCCCCTCTTTATCATATTCATGCAACACAAGGTATGGATAGGATAAAGAATCCTAGACACTTGAAATGCAAGTGAAATAAACATGATGCTATGTGCAGCAACATGATGCAAATGTATGATGCATGATTATCATGTAATCGTACTGGGATGACAATCAGTTATGGTTTGGACATGCGATCCAAGTCTTCAAGGATGTTGACGTTGGGGCTATTACCAAAGTCATCAATCCTAGGCACTGGCTTATATTCCATAGAGGTACCTCTTGTGTGTAAGAGATCTGTGGAGATAAAGCTTTATCTGTTTGAGGACGTGTATAACATATTCCCTCATCCCGTTGGAGTTACTACCAATAACCTATTGTTGTTAGGTGTGCCTGACCTTCGTTGATGTGTGTATCACCGGATAGATCTCTGATGGGTGCATTGTCAAGGTTGCTTGACCTTTATTGATGTGTGTGTCAATGGTCGAATTGCATTGTAACCCCTGTCTGGGATACGTGGATGATTGAAACTTTGGCGTTGTAACCCCCGCCGGGGATACATGGATGCTCGAATTTCATAGATTCTGCGTTGTAACCCCCGCCGAGGATACATGGATGTTTGAATTTTGTAGATTGTGTGTTATAACCCCCGCTGGGGATACGTTAGGGTTGTCTGGCGCTCATTGATGGCATCGGACCTTTATGGGTTATTACCGAGCATGATTTATGAAAGTTGAGGCCACTGGTATTGTATACCTTGTATGTAGGTGAATACCAATGTGGAACATGTGGAACTAGAGTTTGACACATGAACACCAAAATTTTGGGCTATTCCGCTCAATCGCGTAGCGCTTTTATTCCTGATTTGGCCTTTTCAGCTTGCGAGACATCCTTTGCAACTCTAACTGGAGTAAGCCGGAGGTGTGGTTAGGATTCTACTGGTGAGTGTTTCTCTTGTCTTTTCCCGTGTATAGGTTAAGAGTGTTGACTGACAGCAGATGTTTGCCTTTGTGTTGGTAGTTTTGGGCCTATAAGAGGCTTCCATTTTTGTATCCTGTGAGTGTGTTAGGTTTAGACACCTATCCACGAGGACGGCGATGACATCATTCCATACTGGCGGAGGTCCTTGTTACTGAGGGTTTCACTCATTGTCGCCTACAGCTGGAGTTGTTGACAGCAGGTGTCATCACATGAGTTCCCTACTCTGGGGAGCATTTGGGAGTTGGATTTGAGGATGGGTACCCGACTAGAGTTGAGTACATCATTTCCACCCGTAGGATTCCTCTCTTCATAGATGGAGGATGGGAGCTCTATTTAGGAGAGCGTGCTATTAAGAGCACTACAAGAGAGATCCGTATGCTGATCTTGCCTCCTGCCAGGCGTTATTGGCCTGTTTCGCATCACCCGTCATTGATATCCCATTGTTAGGGATTGACGGTTTTACTTTGTCAGAGGGCCCATGCACTTAGGAGATATTCCAACATTGGTGGATCCCTCATACCATTGGAGCTCAACGCCACACAGTTTATGGGGGATATGGTTCCAGGATCCGTGATGATGACCCATTGGCTAGCCTATGTCAGAGATCCGACTCATGTGACACAGATTAATAGATTGACCCAGCAGTTGGACCGGGCACATTTCTTTATCTGGCATTTGGGCAGAGATCCTTCAGAAGCAGATACTTTTGATTCTTCCAACTCTGGCGCTGGCCCCTCAGGTGACCCATATGGTTTTTCTGGTGCAAATCCTCCCTTGTATAGGCTAGACATCCTTATAGATAGAGATCTAGTGACTCAGGAGGAGTTACATCAGGTGGATAGCATCGATGATGTAGACATTGACACTATTGACTTTTTCTGATGTATTTCTCGTTATCTCTTTTGATAGGCCTCTGTTAGCTGTTGGGTAGCTTTGCCCCATTTTCGCTATATCTTTTGATAGGCCTCTATTGAGTTATTGGGTAGCTTTGCCCCATTTCCCTGTATTTTAGTTGTACAAAGATGTATTAGATGATGATATACTTACGAATGTATGTACGTTTTCATTCCCTATATCATATTTCCATCTATTGTATCATGCATGTTATTATGTTATGCATATGTATGTTTGTCCAGAGATACTCAGCATTGACCCCTGGATGTTCTTATGACATGGGTCGTACAGATGTCTTCTTCGACAATTAGCCGTATTGATCATACCCCACCATTTTTGGTGGTAGCTGGTATGCACTCATGGTATGATAGTATATCACCATCAGACATGGTGATCGTAGATGATTTGCTGTAGCATACTATGACCCTGTTGATGTTTCAGGTTCCCACAGGATTTGTAGAGGGTATGCTCAAGCACTGGGTATCGGAGAGGCAGGTTTTCTGATTTGGGACCCAGGACTTGACTCCTACTTTGGAGGAGTATGCACGGTTGATGATGTTGCTGCTGGATAGACCTTGCGTGTATATGACTATCGGAGACATGAGTAGACAGTTTATGACCCTCATCGGATTGAGACGTAGAGTGGTGCAGGACGAGATTACATCCAGCCATGTGATATCCCAGTGTTTTCTGTTTAACAGATTTGGCTCTGTGGATAGTTGGCATGGAATTTCGGGGATTTCACCACACCGGAGGACCATTGGCATTCAGCCAGAGTGGATGTATTGCTGTTGTGCGTATTATCATACGTCTACATGCCACGATATATGGATGAGCTAGATATCGGCGTTATTATGGCAGTGAGAGCTCTCAGGG
Source organism: Panax ginseng (assembly GCA_020205605.1). Taxonomy (NCBI): domain Eukaryota; kingdom Viridiplantae; phylum Streptophyta; class Magnoliopsida; order Apiales; family Araliaceae; genus Panax; species Panax ginseng. The sequence continues at coordinate 114,773,874 of CM035132.1, forward strand.
AGGGTCCTACCATTATATCGATGATTATTGTAGAGACTCTGAGGTCAGCTACATACTGCTACACTTATCCGACAGGAGTGTTCACAGGTAGTTCGGTCATGTTGTATGTGTGGTTTATGTCACACTTGGGACCGATTGGTACGTTTAGACGGCAGGGGTTTTGCTTCACCCATGATATAGCCATGTCATACTCCTTTCAGCCTGCGGAGTGTATAGATGCTGCATCGTGGTCAGCTTTTCTGGTAGGGATTATAGACCCGTTTGTTATATTGCCGTGTTCAGGGCTTAGCTCACCCTACAACTTCATTACTCATGCTCCGGGCATGGATTACCTCCCTCTTCCTGGATTGAGGGGCATGATTACTTACCACCCACTGGCTGTGATGTGTCAGTTTGGCCAGTTTTAGGATTTTCATCCTTATGAGGGGGCAGTGAGTCAGCGCTTCGCTTCACACCTTTTATCAGTGGAGGATAGATCCAGGTTGTATGCCTGTTGGGATCAGCGAGAGTTGGCTGTGTTTTCTGTCAGTCATCCAGGTTGTTCTGTAGAGTATTCCGCATGGATGGAGACAGAGACTGCATCGGCTGTGGTAGTGTCCATAGTGCAGGAGACTGATTCTAACGATGAAGAGCCTATAGAGGAGGCTGATATTCCCATCGATGACTTGACTGCTGGGTTGCCAACATTTGTGATGGATTCTCCCACCCCAAGTGCCACTGTTACTCAGTATTCGGCACAACATCTGGAGTAGAGCTTACATCTGATGATCTATGAGAGAGATCGGGGCTAGAAGTCATGATGTTGTGACTCTTGATGGGAGAGACGCCGCTCTGTTAGAGAGGGATGAGGCTAGATCAGCCAGGGATGCATTGATAGTTGAGCGGGATGCCGTCTTATCTGCTAGGGATGTGGCCATTGCAGATAGTACTTCAGTGAGATCCCAGATGACTGTCAGTCTTGCCGACATGAGTGCTTACATTGATGAGCATTATGCCACCATGCAGTTAGCCTCAGATCTGCTAGCTCGTGTAGATACCCTTGGGCAGGAGCTTGCAGCGTTAACTCTATCTTCAGAGAGGGATGCCATGTTAGATCTGATAGTTCGCCTGTATACAGATCTGTAGATAGCTTTGTATTTTCCTGCATAGACTAGCTTAACCATTTTGTCATGTACAACACATATGTATATATCAAACAGTATTATATATGGGAGAGAAATATATTTTGATTCACTTCCCTTTTAGTTATGCCTTGATACTTGCTTGATATTTGCCTGTTTCTTCAGGGCCTTGTGATCTTGATGCATTCTGGACTTATCCTTAATATGTGGACATTGAGCCACCGCAAGATCTCTCAGAATGGATCATTGATCTGTATGAATCCCTACCATCTTTGGTGTCTTGGGACTGGTATTTGTATGAAATATGGAGAGGAGAATGGTTTCTTCCTCTCTGAGATTGACCGCACCATAGATGGTCGCCAGTACTTCTATTTGTGAAAAGCCCAATTAATTCCATCTCTTATGGGTTAGTATTGCTCTTCGAGGCACGATCGTAGCTTAGATGGTCACCGAATCTTCTATTTGTGAGAAGAGGTTGGGTAATTCCATCCCTTTGATCTAAAATCGATGAAATATGGTGAATTGAAGGTTGATCCCAGTATCGTGTGACAAATATTTTTGTTCTAGTAGGGGTTAGACTAAACCATGAGTGGCTGCCTACGTACTCCTATTGAAGAGGAGATCAAGTCTGCGTAGTTCGAACCTGGTGTAAGAGGTTCAACGCTAGATGTGAAAGCTAGAGAGGTGTAGAAATGTTTTTGTTGTTTTTGTTTTTGTAGAGAAAGGGCAGAAATGTTTTTGTTGTTTTTTGTTTATTGTGACCGGACCATATAGAATATGGTTGCCTACGTACTCCTATTGAAGAGGAGATTAGGTCGACGTAGTTCGCCCCTCAGGATGAATCGCAGCCAAAGAGAAGTATGAATCCCATGTGTAGGCTATACTGCGGGGAGAAAAAAGTTTGATCCCATAATGGGGATAAACTGAAGGTGTGGAAAAAGTTTGATCCCGTCTTCAGGACCAACTGCAAGCGTAGAAAAGTTTAATCCCGTCTTCAGGATAAACTGCAGGCGTAGAAAAGTTTAATCCCGTATTCAGGATAAACTGCAGGTGTGAAAGGTTCAATCCTGTCTTTAGGATAACCAAAATTGTAGGCAAGATTTGAAATGAGGTGAAACCAGGTTGCTGGTTTGAAGTGTATGTTTCCCTGAGAGGAAGAAGAGTATATAGAAAGAAAGGGTTCAAAACCGGAATGAATGGTGATTGGATGATCAAAACCAGGATGTTTGTTTGATGGTAACTTCAGATATAGTACCGTTTTACGGTGTCCGACTTGATAAGCTATGGAAATTCATCGCCATCTATTTCCTGCAATCTGAGAGCACCTCCTGTCAATACCTCCTTGACAACAAATGGGCCTTCCCAGTTAGGAGCGAATTTTCCCTTAGATTGATCTTGGCTGTCAATGATCTTCATCAAAGCCAAGTCATTTTGTTTGAACTGCCGTAGTCGGACTTTCCTATTGTAGGATTGTGTAATCCTTTGTTGATATAATTGACCATGGAAGATTGTCGCGATTCTCCTTTTGTCTATTAGAGATAATTGGTGATACCTGTCTTATACCCATTGGTCCTCATCCAACTGAGCATCCATCAATACTCTGAGGGATTCCATTTCCACCTCTATGGGGAGCACTACTTCCATCCCATAGGCTAATGAGTAGGGGGTTGCCTAAGTGGAAGTACGCATAGAAGTTCTGTAGGCTAATAAAGTCAGAGGCAAGAGGTCAGGCCACCCTTTGTGATTGGCAGGCATTTTCTGCATGATCCTCTTGATGTTTTTATTAGCCGCTTCAACAGCACCATTCATCTTTGGACTGTAGATGACGGAGTTAAGGTGTTTGATGTGGAATTTGATGTATAACTCCTCCATCATTTTGTTATTGAGGTTCTTAGCATTGTCTAACACAATGACCTCTGGTTGTCCATATCGACAGACGACATTGTTTCTAATGATGATAACTTCTTTGGTAACCCTGGGGAAGGAAGTTGCCTCTACCCATTTGGTGAAGTAGTCGATCATGGTGAATATGAATTGATGACCATTACTGGCTTTGGGCTCGATGGGCCCGATCACGTCCATTCCCCGCATTGAGAAGGGCCAGGGCGAACTCATATTATGGAGCTCCCTTGGAGGGGAGTGGATAACATTCCCATGGACCTGGCATTGATAGCACCTCTTGACATGATCATCACAGTCAGCTTTGAGTGTAAGCCAATAATGTCCTGTTCTGAGAATTTTCTTGACAAGTAAGGGGCCGCTCATGTGTGGGCCACATACTCCACCACGGATCTCATCCATGAGCCTCTGAGCTTGGTCTTTATCTAGACATCTGAGGAGACCTAATCCTGCATCTCTTTTGTAGAGTGCATCTCTGTTTAGGTAGAATTTCATAGCAAGTCGATGAATCCGCCTCTTCTCAATTAGGCTCGCCTCAGCGGGTGTAGATCCATCTCGCAGATACTCCTTGATATGCTGATACCAAGGGTGGTGGACGGGAGGTAACTCATCCGATACTACTTCAACGTAGTTCCCATAAGCTGGGGCTTTTTGCATAGCAAATGTGATGCTTGGCATGTTTTCCTTGTCAGGTATGTGAACCAAGGAGACCAACGTTGCTAATGCATCCGTAAAATCATTCCTGTTACGAGGAATATGTAGAAAGGATATTTCTTTGAACTCCAAAGCCATCTGTAGAACTTGCCGATGGTAAGGCAGCAAATGTAATTCGTTGGTTTGATAGATTCCCGTGGATTATCTGATCACCAATTCAAAATCCCCAAAGACAGTTAAACGCCTGATGCCCACATCTTCTTATAACTTCTCTAAGACTCAGCACACATCGCTTCTCTGCTAGTAGTCCATATGGTACTCTAAGTGGTTTCCCACAAACAACCAACAAACAAGTTCAGTCTCGCCTACCTACTCCGCCCATAACAAGTTGAGTTAGATCGGTTGCCAGTTTTGTATATACCTTCGCTCTCTGAAGGAATTTTTTAGCCCAGTTCCCATATGTCAACCATCAAAGGTTACGATTGTACTACAACTTAACTTATCTTAACTTATCCGAATTATTAAACTATAATCTTCGTTAAGTTAATTTCTCATTCCTTATGGCTTCCTGGCAACTAAATGTCATACCTCAGTATTCACTCTTTATCGTCTAAGTCATACAGTCTTTTGTATACTCAGAGCAATCATTCCCTTTTATCCTTACTCGGCTTCATTACTTTAAACGTTATTATCTTTAATTCAACTTCTTTACCGTTCATGATTTAATCATTGATCTTCATTATCTTACGGTCAAACCATACACGGGGTGTAGGTTCTATCCGTTTAATATTTGCGTACCCTCAACCTTCATGTCGGTTAAAGTGTTCAACGCATACATTTTATTCTAACGTTCTCATCCGACTCACATTCGGCTTCTATTAATCTTATTACCTTCGTTATCTATTACTTGAACCCCATGTTCATTAGTCATTCTTAATGTCCAAGCCATACCATTCGTTGTATGCTAAGACCGCTCATTTGTCGCAATAGCGTTTCATTTGCAGCGTCTACACGCTTTACACTTATCTCTCACTATCATGACATAACATCAAAATGTTATTCATTATCCTCGTCGCTCAACGTTTGAGGAATCACAACCATAGCAATCCTCCACGTTCGTTTATCGTAACTACGGTCCCCGGATATCGGTTTCGTAATCCGTGTTTACATTCTTTTTCTTTTACTCTCAAATAATCTTTTCATTCGACCTTCATTAAAGGTTTAATTCACTTGTTTAAGTGTTATATTAGTTGTACATTATGTTTTTATCTTTCCGTATGTTTCCCCCAAGAGTTGAGCAGTTAAAAGCTCTTCTTTGGCTTTTTCCCCACACTGGCACTGCGACGCCACTCTCCCTTTTATCTCTCGTTGCATGTGCGAGTTTACAAGATCTACCGGCTCTCAGTCAGCGCCGCAAAGACCACCTTAAAAGGCATGGTTGGCACCGCGGCGCCAAGCCCTAATTCTTGAATTTTTCTTCTAAGTGTTAAATTAAATTTAAGATGCTTACGTCCCGATCTCATAACTTATTCGTTATAACTAGGAACGAGGTCATTCCAAAGCCATTCTCTTCCTTATCTTACGTACTTCAATCACCCTTAGACAGAACTTCATTTAAATCCGTTAACATGCCATTTGATTGGCTTGATCTTCACCCTTCGTTCATTTTACGTTTTTAACGCTCTTTATTCGTTCGTCCGTAATTCTGTCATCCAAACTCGTAACTCGATCGTTCTTGAGTCCACGACTCATGTTTTTAATGTTTTCTTACATTCTTCTGAAACCCTACACGTTCGGGTTCATTTACTAACTTTTTAATTTTCGTTTGTCTTTTACGAAATTTTCACCATACCTTCGTTATAGCTAAGTTTTAATCTGTTCTTCATGAACATTTCTACTGTTCCTAACCAAGCAATATGCATCAGACTTATACGCGATAGTTTTAAACTTGTCCATCAACAACAATTATCCTACGATGGTTTTAAATTTGTCCATCAACAACGTTCTTCGTGTTCTTCGCGCGTTCTTCGTTCGTTCCTCATTTTAATCGATATTTTGGATTACGATTTCACTTTTTATTGGAATTTGATGTTATAGAACATTATTCCTTACTTATGACACTTACTTATTGATATAATCAACTCAGATCGCTCTAATTCATTACGAATCTTATACTTCCTTAAGAAATTTATTTACTAAACTTCAAATTCTTATTTTTATTATTTCTCATGATTTCAACCATATGAAATAATCCCTAACATCATCTACTTCTTATCTTCATTAAGTTATGTTTCTAAACATAAAAACTTAAAGAAAATTTATAAAGGACTAGATTTTGGATTATCGTTCTCATTTAATCTCCTTCCGTCGGACAAAGTTTGTTCTTGAGAAACTTTTCCTCCTCCTTTTCCTCTTCTCCCTCATCCGAAATCTCTCTCTCTCCCTCTCTCAAATGTTTGAACAATTTTCAAAATCTCATACAAATGAAAGCTAGCTTCCTATTTATAGAAAATCCAAGCTAAGGGTATTTTAGTCATTTCACCCACTTAACCTCCTTACCATTCATGACTTAGGGACTAAGTTAACTTACTCCTTAAGTTTACTTAACACTTAAGTCTACTTAGCCTTTAAGTTTGCTTAACACTTAAGTTTACTTAACACTTAAGTCTACTACTTCCACCTCCTTAGTTAACCTCCTTACTATTCACGAAACTTAGCCTGTAAGTTTTGTGGTTTCGTTTTTCTAGTTTCGTCCTACAGTTTTAAAAACTGCGATTCTCAGAATCCAAATATTTTTGGATATTTCGTCTTTCCTTTACCGATTAACTTTTACGTATTCTTCGGATTTTCGAAAAACTTAAAAACACTTTTTGGTGTTTAGCGTTTTCCTTCACATTTTACCCTAACGTAGCTAAACGAATGAAAAGTACATAGCAGTACTTTTCATCGTTTTTATTTTATCCGATTTCTGCACGTTTTTCGAGAAAATCTTTTTTCGGCTTACTTAACTTTTCAAGATATATTATCGTCAAATCTTTCGACGGAATGTCATTTCGACATACCGAACTCTCAGAACGGCTTAGGTTATTCAAACCCTAACCCTTAGGTTTTGTTAGTTGAATAGTGCCTATTTTGTCTTTTTCCCCGGAAAAATTTTTGTTCCCGGAAAATTTTCTTTTTCGTCTTGAAAATTCTTAATCGCTTAGTCTAGCTCATAGCCAAAATCCTCGCGACTTATAATCATCCTAGGTTCTAGAACAATTAATAAACACATAACATATAATATTATTAATAAAAATTCATTTTATTAATAACTAATTCTTTAAACTTAAATTCTAGAATCCAAATTTTCGGGGCGTTACACTCTTCCCCTCTTATAAAAATTTCGTCCTCAAAATTTCTTAAAACTGCACCCTTACCCGGGTCATCACCTTCACCCCTTCTTCACAGAATTTCGTCCTCGAAATTTTAGCCTACCTATCTTCTCAACTTCTCTTCAAAGAAGTTCCTATCTTTCAAACATTTTCTCGACTTCACAACTTATCAATAATTATGAAGTAGAATGAACAACGAGGAATATAAGAATTCCTTTAAAATATTTTATACTTTTGCTGAGGGGTCAAATTGACCATGAACTCTTATTAGCAGTTTAAAATCACCAAGAAAGTAAACTACATCTTCCATACGTAGGCGATCAACCCATTGTATAACCCCATTTCGGGGTGTGTTCACCTAAGACTTAATCATTAGATTCCGCACCAAAATAATTTGGATTGGCACAACTTCTCAAGAAAATCTTGATTTTCTTTTAAACATGACATACCATTTGTCTAGCCGAATCAAGTAGCTTAGACCATACCAATAAATTGGATATCAACGTGAAACATTCGTCTAGTCAACTCAATTGACATCGACTACTTCTTTAAATTCTTTTCACAATACATCAAAATGTTTTATGACGTCATGATACCGTACTTTTCATAGTACGTTGAGGACTTCGTCAGTTTGTGACTTCGTCATTATACATCATACCATAGCGGGTTGTTGATCCTAAGATCACATCCAACACCAGGTTCAATTGCATTAATAACTCAATCTTTTTACCATCCTTACATCAAATGCACTGATGATATAAAATTCATTTTGATATTTTAAATCAATTTCTGTCTAGCCGAAATAATTGGCATAGACATACCAAGAAAAGTTCTTTTAAAAATCTATTGGTTCCAAAAGTTGAACAAATTCTTTCATTTTCAAAATACGAACACATAAGCACGATTTCAATAAACTTTGAAATCTAGCATAGCTAGATGAATTGGAATATCCTATTCTCCATATTTCTTCATTGTCTTACTACGACAATGCTTAATCTTCTCTAGCACCTTCAATATTAAGCCTACCAAAAATAACTCATTTTCAGTCTAAACATTCCTATATCTTAGTACAGTCCATCAACTTACCACACATTATGAGTTCAGAAACTTTCCACAATAATACGAAGTTTAAGAACCATCCTGCATGCACTCATAAGCGTCCATTCACGAGAAGTTCAAAATGTACCATATCATTATGAGTCACGAACGTACCATAAGTATGAGTTTCAAGAACTCGCACCTACCTTATCGTTCTTTACCTAACAAGTATATACATGAGAAAAGATTCACCTTCTCGTCATATACATCTTGACAGCGCGACCAATTCCAATGATTATCACTGTAATAAGCTAAGAAGTTGTTACACCTAGCACAAATCTCTGCCCATACAAAGGTTCATACAACTCAGCTATCACATGAGTCCTCAATTGAAATTTTACAACTTCTAAATCTCTCTCTACTTAATAAGAATTATCTTTAATTCGTATGCTATCCTTTACAACTCAATCTGAGTTCTTCTTCTCGTACTACTTCGTAGTAATATAAATCATTCTTCGTTTAACAGCTCATCTGTTACTATGATTCACTATGATCACGAGATGATCTTCTTATCCCTCTCTCAACGATTATAGTCTTAGATACTCTTACCTAAGATTTATAACCATCAGCTCTGATACCAATCTGTGACTCCCCGAAATCCGGTCTATCTTCACACCCTGTACATCACGATCCCATCTTCTTCCAAACATACATCATTATATAGCTAAATATAACAACATATACTCTCAAATCCCAGGTTCTGGAAACCTTATAACCTTTTTCATTTCAAATAATGATAAATACATTATTCATTTCATCTTACAAGAGTGACTTTTATCCGCCACCAAGGATACATAATAGATTCCTTAAACTAGTCTATAGTTCAATTTCATCTTCCTATATTATAAATCTTCACTTGATCTTCTCGCTTATTCACATCCCGAATAACACCTCATCCGGATACCGCATCATCTTGATCTTTACGGATCCTTAAGTTCTTCTAACATCGTCACAAAAATTTTTTTCATTTAAAAGCAAGTGTAAGCATTCAATTGCCCAAAGAAGTCATAAAGAATTGAACAAACATCTTCAAGAATTCAAACGCTTTTTTTAGAACTTCAATAACCGAACAAAGGTTATGAAACAGCTTGAATAATAGGAATAATCTCAACTCCTATCATTTTAAAACATTATTCACATGCACTTTGAAATACTTTAATTCTTCTACCTTTTTCATACTCATCATGTCTGGCTAGAATCATTAGCACAAACTTAACAATAACGGATCATGTATAAACAGAACATACTTGTATTGAACAGCTCAATCATAGAATAGTTCATATCATAGAAACACCGAAGTGTTCACATTGTGGCTCAAGGCCTCATACGTTCTACAACCTTGTACAAATATCGCACATTCACACGTAGACAGAACTTCTCAGGTTCAACATCTGAGAAGTTTAAGAAACTAGCATTCATTTAAAGTTTGAATGAAGTTAGGAAACTTGCCTTACGCACAGCTACAACTTACTCTGAACTGTTCATTCCAGTTCCTATGTAGCATATAAGAAAAACAACACATACACCCATTAGTCATGTATATTTGACTTATGTATTAGTTTGTAAAACTTTACTTCTTAGGGTTCGCGTTCTTGCAACCTAAGTTTAGGCGACCACTTTCATTATCGTTCTACGGCTTCATGACATACGGAGATGTCTTACTTATACGTTCATCATCTTTGATGTTTTACATTCTTATCTTCTTCTTATAACTTCTCTAAGACTCAGCACACATCGCTTCTCTGCTAGTAGTCCATATGGTACTCTAAGTGGTTTCCCACAAACAACCAACAAACAAGTTCTATCTCATCTACATCGCCTATAATAAAAATGAGTTAGATCGGTTGCCGCGCTTTGTATATACCTTTCGCTCTCTCAAGGAATTGTTTAGCCCAGTTCCCATATGTCAACCATCAAAGGTTACGATTGTACTACAACTTAACTTATCTTAACTTATCCGAATTATTAAACTATAATCTTCGTTAAGTTAATTTCTCATTCCTTATGGCTTCCTGGCAACTAAATGTCATACCTCAGTAGTCATACAGTCTTTTGTATACTCAGAGCAATCATTCCCTTTAATCCTTACTCGGCTTCATTACTTTAAACGTTATTATCTTTGATTCAACTTCTTTACCGTTCACGATTTAATCATTGATCTTCATTATCTTACGGTCAAACCATACACGGGGTGTAGGTTCTATCCGTTTAATATTTGCGCACCCTCAACCTTCATGTCGGTTAAAGTGTTCAACGCATACATTTTATTCTAACGTTCTCATCCGACTCACATTCGGCTTCTATTAATCTTATTACCTTCGTTATCTATTACTTGAACCCCATGTTCATTAGTCATTCTTAATGTCCAAGCCATACCATTCGTTGTATGCTAAGACCGCTCATTTGTCGCAATAGCGTTGCATTTGCAGCGTCTACACGCTTTACACTTATCTCTCACTATCATGACATAACATCAAAATGTTATTCATTATCCTCATCACTCAACGTTTGAGGAATCACAACCATAGCAATCCTCCACGTTCGTTTATCGTAACTACGGTCCCCGGATATCGGTTTCGTAATCCGTGTTTACATTCTTTCTCTTTTACTCTCATATATTCTTTTCATTCGACCTTCATTAAAGGTTTAATTCACTTGTTTAAGTGTTATATTAGTTGTACATTATGTTCTTTATCTTTCCGTACGTTTCCCCCAAGAGTTGAGCAGTTAAAAGCTCTTCTCTGGCTTTTTCCCCACACTGGTGCTGCGGTACCACTCTCCCTTTTATCTCCCATGCCACACCAGTTTGCGAGTTATCGATTACCCGGCTCTCCAGTGCAGCGCAGTGTATACCACCTTACATAAGAGCATGGTTGGCAGCCATACAAGCGCCAAGCCCTAATTCTTGAATTTTTCTTCTAAGTGTTAAATCAAATTTGAGACGCTTACTTCCCGATCTCATAACTTATTCGTTATAACTCGGAACGAGGTCCTTCCAAAGCCATTCTCTTCCTTAGCTTATGTACTTCAATCCCCCTTAGACAACTTCGTTCTAAATCTGTTAACGTGCCATTTGATTGGCTTGATCTTCACCCTTTATTCATTTTATGTTTTTAACGCTCTTTATTCGTTCGTCCGTAATTCAGTCATCCAAACTCGGAACTCGATCGTTCTTGAGTCCACGACTCACGTTTTCAACATTTTCTTACATTCTTATGAAACCCTACATGTTCGGGTTCATTTACTAACTTTCTAATTTTCGTTTGTCTTTTACAAAATTTTCACCATAACTTCGTTATAGCTAAGTTTTAATCCGTTCTTCATGAACGTTTCTACTGTTCCTAACCAAGCAATTTGCATCAAACTTATACGCGATAGTTTTAAACTTGTCCATCAACAACAATTATCCTACGATGGTTTTAAATTTGTCCATCAACAACGTTATTCGTGTTCTTCATTTGTTCTTTATTTTAATCGATATTTTGGATTACGATTTCACTTTTTATTGGAATTTGATGTTATAGAACATTATTCCTTACTTATTACACTTACTTATTAATATAATCAACTTAGATCGCTCTAATTCATTACGAATCTTATACTTCCTTAAGAAATTTATTTACTAAACTTCAAATTCTTATTTTCATTATTTCTCATGATTTCAACCATATGAAATCATCCCTAACATCATCTACTTCTTATCTTCATTAAGTTATGTTTCTAAACATAAAAACTTAAAGAAAATTTATAAAGGACTAGATTTCGGATTACCGTTCTCATTTAATCTCCTTCCGTCGGATAAAGTTTGTTCGTGAGAAACTTTTCCTCCTCCTTTTCCTCTTCTCCCTCATCCGAAATCTCTCTCTCTCTCTCTCAAATGTTTGAACAATTTTCAAAATCTCATACAAATGAAAGCTAGCTTCCTATTTATAGAAAATCCAAGCTAAGGGTATTTTAGTCATTTCACCCACTTAACCTCCTTACTATTCATGACTTAGGGACTAAGTTAACTTACTCCTTAAGTTTACTTAACACTTAAGTCTACTACTTCTACCTCCTTAGTTAACCTCCTTACTATTCACGAAACTTAGCCTGTAAGTTTCGTGGTTCCGCTTTTTTTCGTTTCATTCCTACGGTTTAAAAAAATCGATTCTTGGAATCCAAATATTTTTGGATATTTCGTCTTTCCTTTACCGATTAACTTTTACGTATTCTTCAGATTTCTGAAAAACTGAAAAACACTTTTTGGTGTTGAGCATTTTCCTTCACGTTTTACCCTAACGTAGCTAAATGAATGAAAAGTACATAGCAGTACTTTTCGTCGTTTTTATTTTATCCGATTTCTTCACGATTTTTGAGAAAAACTTTTATTGGCTTACTTAACTTTTTAAGATATATTATCGTCAAATCTTTCGATGAAATGTCATTTCGACATACCGAACTCTCAGAACGACTTAGGTTATTCAAACCCTAACCCTTAGGTTTCGTCGGGTGAATAGTGCCTAATTTGTCTTTTTCCCCGGAAATATTTTTGTTTCCGGAAAATTTTTATTTTCGTCTTGAAAATTCTTAATCGCTTAGTCTAGCTCATAGCCATAATCCTCCCGACTTATAATCATCCTAGGTTCTAGAACGATTAATAAACACATAACACATAATATTATTAATAAAAATTCATTTTATTAATAACTAATTCTTTAAACTTAAATTCTGGAAAATCCAAATTTTCGAGGCGTTACACCAGCTCTTCCCAACTATGAATCTTTGAGTTGTCTAATCTGGTATACCATGAACGGGCTTCTCCAGTCAGACTCTTCTAGAACAGCTACATTATGAGCTTTTCATTTTCCGCGTAAGACCCGAGTTCTCCAATGAATACCTTTAAATGGGTATAAGGATCCCCTAATCCGTCATACTTTTCAAAATTAGGGGTTTTGAATTTCTTTGGATATTGAACACCAGGAAATATGCAAAGGTCTGTATATGAAACACTGCCATGTGTCCCAATCCCTTTGAGAACGCAGATAGTTTCTTCCATTTGGAGGACCTTCTTCCTGATATCACCGGTGTCTGGATCTCCTTTGAGATGGGTGCTTTTAGGGTCTTTGTTGGTCGTATCCAACTGAGGTTCTGGAATTATTTTTTCCACACCTTGGGCTCCCCCTTGTGTAGAGGATTTTGTATGTATAGGTATCTTCGTACCCTGAGTGGACTGGTACAATTAATTCTTTCAGTAGAACAACCAAGTCTGTGATTTGCTTACTCAATCCATCAAATTCTTCTCGAGAAACAGTATTAGACTGGTCAGAAGAAGACATGATTGGCTGTAGGCTCGTGGCCTTTTTGGATTTTGAGCGGGTAACAGGCCCAATTGCTTCCCTACAAAAGACTTATGTAGTTTAGTCTTAGGGTAATGAAAATGTTATCATAACATGTCCGTTTTAGGAATTTTGTCCTGCAAAACCGGTTGTTAATTGATAACATGTCATGTATGCACATATATTCTTCATATTTTCCATTACATATGGATGAACATGGAATAAAATTACAAGTAAATGCTTTTACAAGTAATTGAAAATGCAAAGTATGAAGAGACTTTCCTCCGCATTTGGTTTATCGAGGTCGATTTATCTTTAGGTTACGCCATGGCTTTTTGGTATGAAGGTTCCCAGATCATCGCAATCTACTTGACGGAAGTTAATCCAAATTGCTCAACTGGAGCTTAATTTGAGTGGTGCCTTTCCTGAGCCCCGTGGAATTATTCCTCCTACGAGTCCAGTAATCAAACACCGACAGGATAGCCTCCTGGTGGAGGGACCACACAACATACATTCATATACAACATGTCTCACCGTTTATGCAAAATGATGACATGTGTGAAGCACTAATATCACAGATAGATATTTAGCAGTGCATTAATTAAGATGCATTCGTACACATTCATCATAAATGTAAATGCAACATTCACACACAAGCATATAACAATTTTGAAAAGCTTGTAATAGCGGCTGAAGCCCTCTTACTGGAATCCCCAGCAGAGTCGACACCTGTCGACGTCGGGATTTTTAGTGTCCCTTGTCGTTGCTTGTTCTTTGGTGTTCTCATGTTAATGTGAGATTTCTTTGAA